>JAEDXX010000129.1:0-280249 GCA_021725515.1 Epicauta chinensis
TGAAATGGATAAGTATCTAACGAAATTAGACTACAATGTCTATACTTCAATTGACCGACGCGATTTTCTTTCTAGCTGTTTTGGAAATTCCAAAACGTCATATAAGGTCTCGAAAATTACTCAATATTAGGAAATCAATTACATACAATGAATACTAACTTGTTAAGAAAATAATATTTTTCTTATAAAATCTTCTCATTTACTGCTCAAGAAATGAATAGGTTATTGATCCCAGAGAAGTTCTAATTTTTTTTGAGCAGCAAGTGAGTTTTTTTTTAAATATTATTATCATATCAAATTCATTCGTAGTATTCATTGTAGGTAATTGGTTTCCTAATCTTGAGTAATTGAGTAATTTTTGAGACCTTATAGGGCGTTTTCCAAAACAGCTAGTCAATTGAAGTATAGACATTGAAGTGTAATTTCTTTAGATACTTTACCATTTCACTTCACAAACAAACGAGATATTTGAGGTGGAACACTTAGTTGGGACACCTGTATATATAGATTTGTTCTATAGTAAAGGTGTAATTTCTGCAATAATTTGTTTTTAAAATAAAGGTGACATGAAATGTAAATGCGATTTATAAAGCGCTTCGTATAATTTGATTGAACTCAAATTGCGCCACTGAATTTACTATAAACAATTGAACAGTACTTGCAAATGGTCAATTTACTACATTTTTGTGGCTACAACCACAAATCAACAACCAGTGGCGTAGAGTAGTAGACTTACCTTTTATCGTTGAGATCAATCTTCTGCCCATCAAATTTTTATTAATATCGGCTGTTGACCTCCAATTATTGATTTCGTTTGGGAAACGAGTAATTGTAAGATGAATGTGATTTTCATTAAAATAAATACGCAATTAATTTGAATTTCACTTTTCTATTTATAGAATTATTTAACATAAAATAAATACATTAACAATTTTTTTTTTGATCTTTTGATTTTATAAACTGCAATGTAAATCAGATTACATTTAAAAAACATTTTGACTGTAAAATTTACATCAAATTTACAATATTCGGTTAAATTATGAAAGAATGAAAGAATTAAAACATCCATTTATTGCATTTTTTTACGATTTACAGCTGGTTTATCTTGCAATTGCAATTTGGCAATAGAAGATCAACAAAGCATTCAGGGTGTGGATCAAAGATTATCTAAAACTATAACTGAAACACCGCAGTCTTTTCAATTTTTTTTTGTTTATTTGATCATTTCGTAAATCAAAAAGTTTATTTAAAAAAAAAACAAGAAAAAAAGACGATTTTTATTTTGAACTTGATAAAAACAAATTAGAGCCGTTCTACATAAATCCATCATAAACAGATCAATTCCAAACGGAGTTAACTAGGCCATTTTATACAACTTTTCTCGATTAAGATCAAATTGATCATACAAAACATACACAAGCACACACATATGAGATGGTATCGGTGACGATGACAATAATTGATCGATTTAATTAATTTATCACATATTATTATTATTGTTATTGATGAGGTTAGTGGAAGTGTACCGAGTGTCTTTTCTAATCATGGATAGTGGCCCAGATTCGTTCTCTATCTATCAATCAACTATTTCTAGACAAGAGAAGAAACGTCATTAGCCGCAGTTAGAAGACACACCCGGTACATATGAAATTGTAAATCAAATAAAAATCGTCTTCTCTCTTGTTGTTCGTAATTTCAGGTCAAAAATTAACATAAATACTACATTATTATCGTTTTGCTCTATTTTAGCCCCATCGTAACGGTTGCCCTTGCATCCTGGCCCTAGTCTGTGTATTTATATTAGCGTCAATCTCTAAGCCGGGATTGCTACGTATCGGTGTTCGCTGTTTACCAATATTACTGAATGGGCCCCAACGGCCAATCATTGCCAATGCGCGTTTGTTGTTTGTGAATTTCGGTAGTAGTAAATCGTAGTCATCTGTTTCGTTATCATCTGTTGACAGAAAACAATTGGCGACATTTATACAGGCCGTCCTATAATTGTGGGCGCCACCAAATTCGCTACAAAGGGGATAGTTACTGACAAATCTACAGATATATAGTTAAATGCATGAATTTTTATGAAAGAGGCTTCCTTCAGTTTTTTTTCGGACCAAAAATGGCGATTAATGTTCAAAAATAGGTGCATAATTGACCTGCAATTTGTAGGGTGACAAAAGTATGCACATTTTCGGCAAAGTGGTGCCTTTAAAGGGCCAAAGGGTCTGATTTTAAAGCAAAACCGTATTGTTGCGGCTCAAAAAAAAGTGTAACTTCATTTTTCAGTCGACGCGAAACATGTCCTCTGCAACTCAACTTCGACTTGTTACCTGTTGATTTAAAAGTGAATTTGAATTGCAACCGTTTGAACGATTTTTACAGTGCTCGCCACTCAATACGGCCACAATAAAGCGGTATCTCTCTATTATAATACAATTTATTTTAAAGCTGCTTATAATAAACATATAATCCCTTTAAAATGTGAATAGATTGAATTTCGTTGACAAAATACAAGGATACAACTTTTATCACCCGACTTCCTATTATGAGACTTAATAGCTTTTCGTATTAAAATTTGCAACCGTACACACATACAGTGGCGTTTATGTGTCAATAATCTTTTCATATTACGTTTTGTTTGATCGTTAAAACAAATTATTTTTATATAGAGACTGTTTTATATTCGTAAATACAATGGAAATTCATCGTCCAAAGACTAGTCTTGTTTGCAATTTCGTGCAATACAATAAATATACAATACCTGAACTGTATAATTGTTGTTCTTGTTGTTGGAGGTCCCGTTGATTGTATGTTGTAACTCGATCAGTTTTACGCCCCAACAGGTCCTTCGGATAGATGAAAGCGAGCTGTGATGGCCAAAGTGGCCCTTCTAATAACTCTTCGATCGGTTTACATTCCATCACTGTATTACTGGATATTGTTATCAGCAATATTAAGTGCCACATGATCTGGAAATATAACAAATGGTTATTTTGATCATGCGTAGTAATTATGTTTTAACATATTAATGTGAATAGACTATAGCATATCACAAGATTGCTGCTATAAGTGAATGAGTGTTGATTTCAATCTAGCTACTTTATTGGGTGCAGGTGTTTTATTACAACAAATCATAAGCTTTGATACAAATAGAAATCGATGGGCGAATTGGATTTGGTATTTATTTTTCATAAGTTGTACCGTTACGAAACGATATTTTCCTACATTATCTTAGAACGTAATGGAAAGGTCAATCAGCACACGTTTTACTACTCCTTAATTACCAAACAAATGCTAGTTTTATTGCTAATAAATTAACGAAAAAGAAAAACAAAACTAAACAAAACAAAAATATGGTTTTCTCTATATATTCAACGTTCAGTTGAAAAAATAGTAAGAATTCTAATAAAAAGAGCAAACATGAAGGTATTTTCATTAAATTACGTCTTCTTCAACGTGCACAGTTTATAGAAGACTCATTAACATTCTATAAACCTCTTTCAAATATTATTGTAGCTAATTTATTTTCTTAAATTTTAATTAATTAAGTTACTCATTCGTCATTATTGAAGAACTAAAATTTCGCCTACGCCTCTGGTTATTTTCAAATTGAATATCGAATTATTTAATATGATTGGTCAAAAGCAACCGATTGTGGTTAAGGCTACACAAGTGTTGATATTTAATTAATTAACAATAGCCTGTTGTTGTGGTTATAATATTTACGATCAGTGGCGTGTATTGCTGAATGTAATCCAATATCTATACTTATATAAGAGATTTAACGCTCACTCACTGACTGACTCATCACTATATCTCCGAAACTATCCGTCCGATAGACTTTCATGATGCTAAAACTCACTAAGAAAGGATTTTTGAAAATTCACCCTCTAACGGGGTTAAAACGGGCATTAATATATCAATACGTTCTCCATTGCACGTTCAGTTGTCAGTTGTCACCAGGGACAGCTCGCTCAATGCTTTTAGATAGGACCGAATTTTGGCAGGCTGCGAAATTATTTATTAAAAACATAAAATTGAAAAATTAACAGTTTCTATAGTTATTTCTTGTTAACATAATAGAAAAGATTGCAGTGTTTCGGACGCGAGAATGGCGGAATATTATTTTCCGGTAGCGAACCTGCATTATTATTATTATTCTGATTATTATTATTATTATTATTTGCAGTGCTACCACATTAAAATGCATTAAAATATTCAATCTTGGAACTACTACCCGTGACTTGTAACCACGGTCAGTTTAATTGCGGCGCTTTTGAAGTGAAAACTTGTTCAAAGTGTGACGACCTTGAGCGGAAACTCTTCCCCTCTAACAGACAGCTGAGAGGAAAAAGCAGGGACGTTGCCATAGCGTCGGTTCTACTCTCTCTGTCAGTTCTGCCAACTGTATAAAATAAACACTAGAGTCTAAAGTTGGTATCATTGATCCATGTACAGCGCCACCTGAAACGAAACTAAAATGTTCTGGCCTACCGCGATTAATGATTTTTGTATTTAGAAATTAATTAATGGCGATAAATTATATATGAATATTGTTTTGAGATAGGTGAAATGCAGAGAAAGACAACTGCAGAAAAAAATCGAGCCTTCCGACAACAACAGAAAGAAAATAATTCATTAAGTGATTGAGTGATCGCGCCTACGCCTATGGTGAATTTGAAAAACAATCGAATATCGAAAACTTGACCTTTAATATAATTGGACAATTTTACAACAATCGCCTTCATTGTAGTTATAGAGGATTAAATTAAATTGAAACCAGTGGCGTGTAGGGACGAGGGGGTGAGTCTTTTGTGTACATTTCAACTTCATCAATATTGTCCTCGAAAAGATTTCGTTGAATAAATATGGATAAAATGTCATAGATTTTAATTAATTACCTAATTAATTATTATTTGCATAAAAGTCGGATATTTGCGATAGTTCACAGGTGTATCATTTTGATTACTCTCATTACATAATCGAAAGCGTGCTTTATCCAATGAAGCGTATGTAATTTTTTTTTATTGCAACAATCTTTACATTAAATTGAACTTAAAAGCTTCTATTCAATGTAGAATTCTATTAAAATCAGAAGGGAGAATGGACGATATTTTATAAAGGCGATATAATATTAGATAAAGAATACCATATTTAAACTCTAAGACATTTCAACTTATTCCAACGAAATTAAATTAATTGTGCAGAAACGTAGCTCGAATCGACAGGACCGGATCTGCTATGAATCTGGAACATTAGGCGCCTCTTACTAAAATATCTTTCAATTATAATAACAATAATTATCAGACTCCGCCTCTGCATGTTGTTGTTCCTCAATACCACCGAATTCGATGATATTTTTAGAAATTTATAAGTGGGCGATCAATTAATTAGTTTCGGTGTATAACAGTTTTAATGATTTTTTTCCTATTTTCGCGCGGTGGCATAGACAAAAGGAAGATTAAGTGAACGAAATTTTCGATTGGCACATTCGACGTTAATGAGAGGATGTTTGCTTGAAATGTTTTGTGATAATCGTTAAAATTGAATGGACATCATCAACAACAACACCCATCGCGCCATCAATAACAACATGATCAAGCCCTTTTTCCTGTATTTGACAGATTGGATTTTTCCCTCTCCTCCACATCCTCAACGTGTCTCTTTTATATTGTAACAGGCTATTGAATTTTCCATAATCGTTTCAACTTTATATTTCTCAAGGATACCTACTTATAGAGGGAATTTGCTTGATTCATCCGCTGGTGGTCAAGAAAAACGACGAAACACTCTTAAAGGAATCTGTTCGTTGTAACGATTTGAATATTTCTATTAACTATTTTGAATGCAAAATTACGAGTTTGGAATGAGAGGATAACAACGACAATAGTAACAGGAAATGTGTATTCTACATTTACATATATTTGTAAATATGAATAGGGAAAATTAGAGAGGATTATAAAGTTCGAACAATAACGGAGAAATGGAGTAGGCTATTGTGTTTTATTACTTTTGTCAGTTAAATACTCAACAATTCACTTGTAATTGTAATGGAAATTAGAAAAGTATTGATGTTTTTACTATGCCACTGGATTTTATAATATTCCAAACAATCGAATATCACAATTGATATTTGTTATTTGATATGATTAGTCAATGGTTGATGTCATCGCTCTTGTGGATTAGATTACAAAAAGATTAATAAAAAGAAAAACCATGGAATTTGGGTAATAATACTTTTATTAGTGAATCTAAGAGAAAGACATCCTACAATAAGTGGACAAAATTCGATACAAACAGAATTTTTTCCTAAGTAAAACCGGTCACAAAAAGCGCCACTAGATATTTACGAATTGTAAACAATTAAAGCTAAACTTTTGAATTTGTTTGTGTTTGACAACATTTTATAGATTTGATTATTTGGTTACGCCACTGGTTAATTCAAAATTTTAAACAGTTGACTATTTTTGTACTTTAATATTGTTACCACTGCTGTGGCTAAAGGTGAATTTACACGGAGACAGTAACTAAAGCAAGGAACTAAATTTAACCCCTTGCATTCCCGATGAAAAAAAAGTCAGACCTGGTCAATTTTTAACTCTGACCATATATAGTTATACATAATTAGATAAAATCTTTTTTCATCGGGTTGTGTAAACGTTTGATTTAGTACTAAAGAACTAAAGTTTTTACTCTCTTTAATACTAAATTAAACGTTTACACAATGCAAGTGGCTAAATTTAGTTACTTGCTTAAGTTACTTGCTTTAATTACTGTTCGCGTGTAAATTCACCTCGAGGTTGCAAACAATTGAATGAAATTCAATTTTTACAAAAAATAACGAGAAAATTCATGGCTAGTAATACTTTTATCAGTGAATCTCCTGGGAAAATGGCTTGGAAAACTCCAGAATCCCACAGACTTTAGGTAAAATTGTCATAGATTTAATGCATTTTGGCTACGTCACTGATTAATTTAAAATAGTAAACAATGGACTATCAGATTTTATGATTTAATGTAATAATTTAATGTAATGCAATATAATTTAACAATAAAAAATTGTATAAAAACTTTTTTTTTAAAAGTAATAATTTAATTAATTAATTTATTAAATAAAAGTTGTGCTCAAAACTTAAAAATCTTAAAATAATTCTTCCTGTGCCACTTGATATTTCCGAATGGTAAACAATTAAATCCGTCCGTGAATAAGTCTTTTAGATTTAGTTTGATATTTTCATGACAACGAAAATCTAATTTGACGGCTTTCGCCTACGCCACTGATTAGTTTATTTGAAAAAAAAAAGACGGAAGACAGTTGAATGCCGAAAATGATATTCGATACGATTAGTTAATATTTGATTTCACCACTGTTGTGGTTAATTGAAGTTACATTACACAAGAATTAATTGTTTTGGAACAATTGAATATCGTAAATTCTACAAGCGATACAACTGGTGGCTTTCGTTTTTGGTAAGCGGTATCTTTAACCCGGCGCCTCCACCATTTTACACTTTAACTATATTCTCTTTTTTTAATGAGCAGCAATTAAAATCGGTGCAAAACTTTTTACATTAACTAATGCTGTACAGTTGTACAACTGTGTTTCTCTATAAATATGACTAATAGTCAATCTTGGAAAAATAAATAAAGTGGCGAGCTTAATAGGAAAAGTTTCGGTGAATTTCACCTACTTTTATTTAATCATACGGATGTTTTTCACTTTGTTGTCTATGTTTTATCATCATTTCTATTATCAGCAATACAAAGCTAATAAGTGGTATTGTTTGGGAAATTGAAGGAAATTCGGTAATCACCGTATTATCTATGGATTATTATGGATTAATTATAATCTTTCTACTGTATTTCATAATAATAAACTCATCATTTTCCCACTTTTATCTTCATTGATGGTTTTATTTCATCAATAATTGCAAAGTTTTTATTAACGGTTTCATTTAAATGTCATAAGTAAATGATTACGTATTTTTCTTATTATAATGGATAAATTAATTGAACAGATAAGGTATCTCGCCAGAATAGACAGAATAGAAGAGAATCTAGGAATTATTGAAATTACTTGAGACTTGAGCGTATATCTAGGTAATCCTAGAATAATATTCATACTGGCACAACAATTCTATTTAGATTAACTTGTAGTTAACTTCAAATTGTTGTAATTAAACTTTATGCAGAACCGTAAAGTTTTGGCAATCTTTACGAAACCTGATCCGATGATGTGCGTCATTATTCGCATAATAAAGCCTCCAATTTCTATTGATATTACCGAATCATTACGTATTATTTTTTCTTATCTTCAACCAAAAAAAAAAAACAAAATTAGAACTACTCTCCAACTTTCAAAGTAGTCATCTTTAATTACTACTTTCCTAATACGAATCGAAAATCTAATGAAAATCCTCTTACCTTCACAATTCAAAGTTTCAGTTCTTTTCAGCACGTGTGATTGTCAGTTCCACGATCTACAACAGTCGAATACCGGAATATTACTGAAACGTTGAGGTGCTTTCAGGCAATGTATACTCACACACATCTATACATATCTTTATATATATATAGACCTACACACCAACACAGCAAACACCTAAAACTTAAAAACTTCCCCAACATTGGGTGATGATGATGCTGTTGGTTCCACTATACTATATAGAAAATCAGTTTTGATCATACGCCTGTGTACTTGTTGCATTTGAGCTTACATGAAATAATCATCAAAACTGTCTATCAAACACCTGTAGAATGCCAGGAAAAGCCTATATAACATATAGTTATGTATATAGTGAATGGAATGGAGCTTTAGGCTTGTGCCAGAAAAAAATTTATATAACTGGAAGCTTGAAATATTCTTCAATAATTACGTGATATTATTATTATTCGGTTTGGGGCAGTTTTTCTTACCGGATTTACATCTATTCTGAATACTGAAATATTCACTGTGCTTTTATTCGGTTATTTTGTTGAAGATTTACAACAACAAGAAAAACAGCTTTTAAAACTATTAATATTTCATGAATGCAGCAAAACTCTTTTTTGTTGTTGCAGTTGTTATTATCGTAGTCGATCAATATATTAATAAAGTTCTGTTTTATATTAATAGGAGTGAACTTTTAAAGTTGCGTAAATAATTCGAAATTACAGTTGCGAACTAGATACTGATAATACTAGAAATTGTAGTGTTCAACAAACTTTTCCAATTTAGTTGGATTTCTAAAATTATTGGATTGTAGAAAGTCGCACAATTAACATCAACAACTAAATTGATCCACGCTTTAAATACAAATAAGGCTACTAGAAGAGAATTAACATGTAAACTACATGTTTTTATTTTCTATTTCTTCGAATTACTGTAATATATTTTTATTAATTTATACACCTGGTGCGTTTGCCTTCTCTGTATATGGCAGTTGAGTTGGTGACTTTTAGCGGTAGTGTTGGTAGCGTTGCAACTTAACCTCAATTTTTTCTGTTTATCAGCAAGTGTCACCGTAGTGTTTTGTGAATTTTTTGATGCACTTTTTTAACAAAAATTACCAAAAGAAAAAGTCAATTATTTCACTTATTTTCTATTCAATGTTTAGAGGATCTTGTTTTATTTCTAATTCAATCAAACGATCCTCAAAGCTCCTCTAAACATGAATAATTTTCAGATATGCCGCAATACAACCGACGCAATCCCATTATATCTACCGCAACGTTTATATTTGAAACCATCAGCCCGCTTAAATATATCTTTACAATTACCAAACATGAGGAAATTGGAAAAAAGTGTCTCGCATTGGGAAATAATGGAACAATTACGTACCCTAATACGTCCAGATGAATTCAGTTTATTGAAAGTGTCAAAAACAACACCGGAATTTATACGATTTGATGGTGAATTAGATAATCGTACACGTTTAGAACGTGTCCTAATGAAATTAGATAATCAAACGATTAAATTGAAAGATATACCACAATTGATACGTTTAAAAGCTGGTGAATATAAAGCCGATTATCCGACACGACAGAAATGGGATAGTTTCTTTCAAGATGCTAAAGATATGGATGAAATGAAACCGGGACAACGTCCTGATACCATCCACTTATCGAATTTGCCCCGGAAATGGTTTGTACCGTATCCAATCAATGATAATGATGATGATGATGATGATAATGGTGATAATGATGAGATTCTACCGTCAGAGAAAGTGTTCTTTCGTATCTTTGAGAAATTCGGTCCAATTCGTTATGTTGATATACCGATCTGTGATCCGTATCGGAGAAAGATGAAAGAACAAATCTCTGGTATTAGACAACATTCGATCGATGATAAAGTCTATTTCGAAGGTTACGTACAATTTAAGGATTATTCCAGTTTTTTGAAGACAATCGATACGTTCAAAGGGATGAAATTGATGCGAAAAAACGACGAACAAGTTTTTTGTGTTAATATAAAGGTGGATTTTGATCGTTTGAAACATTTGAGTGATGCATCAATCAAACGTCGGGAGATTGTACGTGAACGTTTGGTGCGACGACAGAAGGATAAAGAGGAGAAAGAACAGAAGGAGATGGAGGATCAACGGGAACAAGAACAGAACGATAGGTAATCAGAGATTTGTTATCGAATTTTATAATTTATTCGTTTGATTTCAGACAAAGACAGATTGATGAGAAAGCCGAGAAGGAACGTCGTCGGAAAGAGCGTGAAGAGAAACGTAAACGACGAATATTAGAAAAGTTGAAAATCAACGAATGTGATGAAATCAACGATAAAATTGCTAGAGAAGAGAAGAAATTGTTGAAGGCGCAACGTAAATTGGAAGCAATACGTTTAGTTGAAGAACTTTTCCGTAGAATTAAAGTAAATTTTGTTGTTTTTCCACTTGGTTTGTTTCCAATTTATTTTTGATTTTTATAGGATAAGAAAGAAGAATTAAATTTGAATAAACAGACCAAATGTACGAGTGCAAATGAGTTGAAACAATTCAAAGAAATGAGCGAAATTAAACTGATGAAACAACGCCAAAAATTACAGAGCGCCATCGAAGGTCGAGTTGTTTTGAAAAGTATACTAACCGGCCGTCGACAACGTTCCAAATCATCCTCTACTACCGACTCATCGGTCTCGTCCGAGAAAAATGGGAAACTACAACAAAACGTTGAGATTCTACCACCGGATTTACTCTACAATCCAAATTGGTACAATTACCAACCGTATCCACCGATTTATCCGCCACCGATCCGGGGTGTATACCATAACGGACCTAGATTTAATCTACCCGGACCGTCACGTGGTAATTTCAATTTTTCTGCCAGTATCACCCACCAAAAAAAAAACTAATGATATGTCAATTTACAGGCAGGAATTTTGGTAGAAATCGTAACTTCGGCCGCCGTTATCGCTATTATCGCAACAATCGTTATCCACCCGATGTTGAGAAGGAGTATGTAAAGTACTTTTCGAAATTCGTACCCGAACATGATGATCGTCGGTCCCGGACACGATCACGATCGCGTAATCGATATTCGTCACGTTCGAAGCGACGTTCATACACACGATCTAGATCAAGGACACGATCGTACAGTAGTAGATCGTATAGTAGTAGTCGTTCTAGGTCGACAAGTCGAACGAAATCGAGTCGGTCGTCGCAGAGACGACGACGATCCAAATCTAAAAGTCGCTCGAAATCAATTGAAAAGAAGAAATAAAGAAAATTTTATGGTATTTTTTAAGGTTTTCTATGTGGTAGAGTAAGAACAAAATCAATAAATATTATTTGTCTTATGTGGTGTAACCGTATTTTTGTTAATAAAAGTAGCCCAAAGGCCCATTTATTTTAAATACGGTCCATTTTCGAGAGTTTGTATGGCGACATCTGTCGATTAGCATCAAACCTCATGATAGTATTGAGTTTTGATTAATTATGAAAGATGGCAATACCGACAATACTAAAAAGATTCCTGTAATTATAATTTAACCCCCATTTTTGCCCTTTTAACAAAAAAATTAATTGTTACAAGTTGTTTGTTATATTATTTATGAAATTGTTCAAAAATATTGTAAATAATACTTTTATTATTATTTTTTAGAAATTTGGAGCTATAAGTGTTTGTTCAGAGAGGATGTTATAAGGACCCTGACGTCCTGACCCCCTGACCTTCATACATGCTTTATTGCTCACGAGAAAAAAAATCAAAACGTAGAAAATTTCAATTTTTGGCACAAATAAATCATAGGATTATTCAAATTTTGATTGAATCATAGCAAAGTTTGGTTTGAATTTTATGCAAACAATCCAGATAGTATAGTTTTAAATATACATTCAAAGAGGGCGCTGTCAAAAGGATTTCGAACAGATTTCTACGAAGATAATTTGACACCATCCGTACCCCTCATTCTATGCCATCATTTCATCACGACATTAAAACCAAAAGTTTCTTGCTAAAAAGTGATAACTATTGAAGCTGGTGCAATTTACAAGTAATATTTTTTATAAATTGTTTGAAAAAAACGTGGTAACAAGAAATGCTATTTATTTGTATAAACATTCGTTTGTAGCTTCAAGTATTCGTTTAGAGAGGGCGCTAACACAGAACTTTTATTATTAGTAAAAAGAATCATCAAAATGGCAAAAAATTCAATTTTTTCACATGCTAAACAAAAAAATTTTGAAGATTTGGTTAATTTGTGGTAAATTGGAGCAATACGAAATTCAATTTTAAATAAATTTCATTTTATTGTGTAGTTTTTAGTATGCATTCAAAGAGGGCGCCGTTGAAGGACATTTGAGCATCGGTCATGGAAGATGTTAAAATGGCGTTTGGTTGTCGTCAATATCCTTTAACATTGCAAAGTTTGCATGAATTTAATTAAAAAAAGAACGAAAACATTATAAAACCTATCGAATTTGTTTAAAATCGTTAATACAGAATGGATGCAGTGAAAGCTTTTAATGCAGAGGTAAATATTAATGTCTAAACTGCGCGCTTCCTTTGTAAGAGTTTCCTTATAAAACCGTCTACGCTTTCCTTTAAAATATCCTGAAAATTTCTAACTAAACACATAATTAATGATTATTGTATTTGATTTTCAGTTATCCTCATTGTATGAGGTGAAACCGCCAATCTCTAAAGCCAAGATGACTGCAATAACTCGTGGGGCAATTAAAGCAATCAAATTTTATAAGCATGTAGTGCAAAGTGTTGAAAAATTTATATTAAAGTGTAAACCGGAATATAAAGTGCCCGGATTGTATGTGATTGATTCAATAGTGCGTCAATCGAGACATCAATTTGGTGCTGATAAGGATGTGTTTGCACCTAGATTTGCAAAGAATATGCGGCAAACATTCATCAATTTGTTTGCATGTCCACCAGAGGATAAAGTGAGTATCGAAACATCAAGAATTTATTATTAATCTTGGATAGTAGAAGCAGTAGAAACAGTCATTGTAGAGGTTATCAGAAACGACATCTTAAAAATTGTTCTTTTGTAAAAGACCTAAACCGCTATTGGTGTATCGTGATAAGTTTCACTTTAACGTCTAATACAGGTGTAATTACTGTAATTATTCGTACATTGTTTGAATAATAATGACTGTTTTTTACACTGCTGATAATTGAGTGGAAAATCAAGTAATTTTGCTAATTTTCTTTGTTTTTGTTTGTTCTCCGATCGTTTCGTTTTCAGAGTAAAATAATACGAGTATTAAACTTATGGCAAAAGAATCAAGTATTTGTACCAGAAGTGATACAACCATTATTCGATCTGGCCGATCCAAATAATCCAATTCATAAAGAATTGGTTGGTACTACACCATCATTACAATCGAATGGAGTCAATACAAATGCATCAGTCATCAAAGGTTGGTAACATCATTTTATTTCAAAAAAAAAAAGAGAAACGTTTTAACAAATAAAACGTAAATATTAGAAAATTTAAAGAATTTTCAAAACATATATATACGGTGTGTCAAAGTAACAATATTTTATAAAGAATTCTTCCCAGGGAGATGTAAAATTTTTGTATTTTGGCACACTGTGTAGCGCTGGTATCTGTCTAAATCAGATGTTCCATATTAGGTTCCCCTGCTCTACAAAAGACGCCCACCAAAGGTTCACAACAAGCGATTGACGGTGCTCATCTTGGAGGGACTAACTTGGTACTGCGTTGTTCCAATTATAAAAAAAATCTAAATAAAAATAAAACTAATAAATCGATTAAAGCGTGTAAAAGGGAGACGGATGTATATAGAAATTTATAAATTATCGACGGAAGAACGACGAGAAGGACAAAAACGATACAACAGTAGCAACAACCATATCCTGACCAATTTCTAAAAGAATTGTGTAATGGGGTACAATTGAGACAACTGTATTTTATTTAAACAAAAAAAAAATGTATTTATCGAGATTCTAGTTTGTAAATAGTATCATGTAATTATTACAAATTTGTAAAATGTTAAATTGTATCACTACTTGTCTGTTTGGTCTAAAATCACGTCTCTTATTGTTATCAAACAGTCTATTTTGTGTACGTATTGAAAATATCATTAAATGACGAAGTAGAGACGAGATTGTAGTCCTTAAGACTTGAAGTAGTCGCAATTACAGTTTCATTCAAATTGTAATGAATTCTTCAAAATTTTGTTAAGCTTAGTTGTCTCTCAAACGTTGAATGTTACGTAAATTTTCCACAATTTTTTTCTTAAAATCTCTTATTGTGAGTAAATACCGTAAAGTACGTCAGGATATGCTGAGATGCTACTTTTATTATTCAAATTTATATATTATATAAAGAAATGTATAAAGCAGAGGAACCTAAAGCGAATCTGTCTGATCATCTGTAGCAGTAGTGATAGTTGTTGTAATTGTAGTATTGGCCAATAAGTACGTGCGGTTTTTTTTTGGCACACTATGGGCTCTTACAATATAATGTAGTGAGGTTCAGTTTCCAGATGTATTTTACAAGGAATTTGAATGAAAATTAGAACAAGCTTCCATATTAAATAATAGAGAATTACCACAGTATTAACGATAAAACAAATAGCGAAATTATGTTGAAAAGCTACGGTTGAAATAGCCATATAAAAAACAATATTCAATATCTTCATGTTTCTGGAAGACATTCTGTTGTATGATTATCCGAAAAACGTAATTAGTTTTCGAGAAAACCAGAAAAATATGCTTTATTAGGGGAAGTTTGAATTTTTCTGGTACTATTTAAAATCGACGAAATTGATGAAGTTTTGAACAGTAGAAAATAAATTTCCATCCCTTCTAGAGAAAATTCTAATAAATTGTCGGTGCAAGGGTTGCAATTCCGTCAAATTTTAGAAAAACTGAAGTAAATTGATTTCTAGAATTTGGCGGAATTGTCTACTTTTTGATAATTTTTTTGAATTTTCTGGATAAAGCATTTTTTGAATTACAGAGAATATCATTTACTTTGGTTCATATTAATAAGTTAATAACAATGAAGACACGTGAACTTTCTAAAAAGACAGATTTTCTACATTTTCATTATTAAGATTGAATCCAATAAGATTAGAGTGAGCCAAAATGACTAATTTATCGAATTTATGGTCTCAAAAGGGCCTATACGTTGAAAAAAAAATTCCCATTGGGAAAAATTTTTAGCTCAATTTTAAGAGGTGTCGGTGGCCATTTGAAATTTCCCATTTAAATAACACGCAAAAAAACATTTTTGTCCATTAAAAAAGTGCTATAACTTGTGAACCGTTTGAGATAAAATTTTTATCTCAAACGGTTTTTTGTAGGGCATTAAATTCTTTAAAAAAATACTTCAGAGTTGAGTTTTTGAATTCAAAAATTCATATACTTACAGGCTATGAAAGTTGATGAAAAACAGATATATTTAGTTTAAAGCTATTATGGAATTTTTTTGTTACAAAACACTTTTTTAGAGAATTTAATTAATTAATTAATTAATTTACTATCATATATTTTCGCGACACACGCACTAATATATTATCAAGAACTTGTCTGAGCGCTGCGCTTTATCCACCCTCTATCTCAAGAACGGTTGAGCGCATGAAAAAATATTTGGAACAAAATTTGTTGCAAATTTTATGCTCTACAATTCTTATAATAGACGCGAACATCATTAAGCCGGGTCCAGACGAGAGCAAGTACAACCTGAGCACGCACACATAAGTCGAGCACGCATATGTATTTGCTCGTTGTGTGCGTAAACAGGAATGTAGTGTGTTAGTTGTGCGTTTTATATTTAGTGTTCGTACTGCTCCAGTTGTATGTGGACCATTAACAATATGAAACTAATACGAAAAGCGTCCAGACAGAGCTAGTCGAAACACACACAAGGCGCGCATTTCCTTTGAGCAATTCCAAAAAACCGACAGTCGCCGGCTCAGGTTGTTTGTGTGCGCTCGCGTTCGTGTTACCGTCCACACTTGAGCATTTATGTGTGCTCACCTTGTTTGTGTGTGCTCATTGCTCTCGTCTGGACCCGGCTTTAGAGCTATAGAAACCTAGATAATTGCGAAAAACCGATTTTTGTCATCTCTGACCATGAATAACTTAAGACGCAGATACGAGATTTTATGAGACTTTTGAGACAAGTTTTAGAACACCAAAATAAAGGTGTATACAAGTTTCCAGCATATTATCTCTCATTCCGAGATTGAACCATTTTTTTTGCTAATTTGACTGGACTAGTAAAGATATGAATTTTTAAGTTAAAAAAATTAACTCCGAAGTATTTTTTTAGAGAATTTAATGCCCTACAAGAATATGCCTGGATAAAATTTTTATCACAAACAATTGAAAAGTTATAGCACTTTTAATGGACAACAATTTTTTTGCGTGTTACAGTGGAATCCGCTTTAAATGCAACTTGTCGGGACACGAGTTTTCGTTGCATTTATCAGTTTCTTATTTATGCGGGGCCCGCTTAAATGCAACAATTTTGCTTTTATGCAGGGACCCACTTATTGCGCACATTAAAACTATTTTTTTTGAAAAATAAAGAGAAACACAAACATAAATAAATCATTAGTACGGATTAATGAAAAACTATGTATTTTAATACAACTTTTTTTTAAATCAAAAATTTTCTTTTGAATGAAATTTTTATTTTCTGATAATACTTGGTTCTCTATTTCTTCAATTGCATCCGTTGTCAATTTATAATTTTTAAAATTTATCCTGATATCCGATTATAAAAACACCTAATAATGTCGAACGTTAATTGTACAATGTGTAATTAAAGTAAGTTTGCTGACTTTTGTCCCGAGACTTCGTCGTTAAGAATGTATCTTTTAATAAACAATTCTTTTGTAAACGTAAGCAGTAAAAAAAGTTTGTTTGCAAACAAATTGCACTTAAGTGAGTATTTTTAGATGACTCAGGGGTACAATTATGCGGTTTTTGCTCCTAAGCGGACAAAAATACAAGGCAAAGAAGCGGAAATTTTAAGCGGGTTTTGCATTTAAGTGGATCCGACTGTATTTAAATGGGAAGTTTCAAATGGCCACCAACACCTTTTAAAATTGACCTAAGAATTTTTCCCGATGGGAAAATTTTTATTTCAACATATAGGCCCTTTTGAGACCATAAATTCGATAGGCTAGTCATTTTGGCTCACCATAATGAAGATATAATATTTTATCTGAACAGGGAGTTTCACGTAACTCAACCACGAATATTACGCCTGTTTGTGAACAGATCTTAGGAAAAATTCAAAATTTTATAGAACAATTTGGACAATGAAAGTCTCCAAGTAGCTCATTTGCAAATACATGGGAAATACTAGAAACTTTTGAAGTTCCTGGAGTAGCCAAAGAAGAATCTTTGAAATTGAATCTTCAGACTGTTGATACAGAAAGAGTTCTTTGAGTTTTAACATCTGATATCATAATAGAAGCATCTGCGAGTATTGCCGAAAATTCTTGTATTTGGAGTATTTTCGGTACCAGAAGTGTCAGATTTTAAAAACAAAAAAGCTCTCGTACCAAAAACAGTCTGTACATTCAGTGTTTTTCCTTTTGATTATGACCCAAATTCGAAAATTCATACTCCCATTTGGGACAAAGGTTTGATAGACTATTGTTAAAAAAGGAGCGTGTACATTGGACTTTTTTTTCTTTTAAGATCAGTTTACAGTCAAGTACGATACTCAGAAAGTTTTACGTGAAACACCAAGATATTCAGAGATTACCGTAAAAAAAAGGTTGTAAACAAGCAAACTAGTACGATGTTATGTAGGGAAAATGAAAGGGTGATTGAAAATTTTAAGTGGGGAACTAATTCTGATTACTCCCACAATCCCCTGATTCAGTGCACATGACTCTGGAATGTTTAAAATTTAATCGGAAAAACATTTCAAAGGCGCTTAGATACGTAAATAAACTCCATTGGAATTGGAATCCTATAAGGGATTTATTATCAGCCAGCCAACTTTAAAGACTTAAATTTGTTTGTTTGAATAGAAAAAGTCTCAGACTTAAATTGTCTACAAAATACCGCACGAATTCTTGGCCATAGTAGTTGTGTTGTTTGCTGTTTCGAATTTTCTCAATGAAATTGTATATAATTCTCGTTTTTTTTTCTTTGATGTTCTAGAATTTATCCGATCCCAGTGTGATCGCCCATTTGCAACAATTGCAACGTTTATTATCCAGAGGTAACGACCAATCGAAATCTGATGGTCCTGTACATTTCGATCGGAAATTGTTAGATTTTGATTATGGTGATGAAGATGATGAGGCACATTCAACACCAAAAACAGCACCCAACGATTCAGTTACTAGGTATTAAAATATCATCTATCAAATCTAATAAATAGAATAATTTATTGTTTAATGTATAGTTTATTAACAAATCCGGAAGTTTTACGGCAATTACAAACACTCCAACAAACAATGTCAACAAATCAAACTAATGAACTTGATATGGATAAACTAAGAAAATTACAAGAGATGAAACAACAAGAAGAAGAATTCGATAAACATTTAGCTCAAACTGTACCGGTAAATTGGATTGATTCATTCAATTATCTTAGATTTAAAAATAAATTATTTTAGAATCTTCCCTTTGCTGCCGAATGTGAATTTAAACCTGGCAATAGTTCATCATCATCAGGTGGTAATTACTATCTACCTCCTGGTGCTGATTTGAGCCAACCACCACCCGGTTATAAACCACCACTACCACAATCTTATGAAGTTTCTCAACAGCAGCAACAACAGCAGCAGCAGCAGCAACAACAACAGCAGTTGCAACAACAATCGAATAATGATGTACAATTTATTAGTCAAAAGAATGACAGTTCTAATGATGTTGAGGTAATATTTTCTTCTTCTTCTTCGATTAACAGAAGATTATTATTTGTGTGATTATAGATTATTAATTTGGATCATGGCGATTCACCAAGTCCATCACCACAGGAAGACCGTTATAGCAGACGGCGTCGTAGTCGTTCTCGTGATCGTTCCAGAGATCGTAGAGATCGTGATCGAAGATCACGACGTTCACGATCTAGATCGAGATCTCGACGACATCGTTCCCGATCTAGAGATCGTAATCGTGGTAAAGAAAAAGAAACGGAGAAGGATAAAGAGAGAAAGAAGAGGGGATTGCCGGCTATTAAAAAGGAGAATCTTAGTGTTTGTAGTACAACATTATGGGTTGGACATCTATCGAAATTAGTCCATCAGGAGGATTTATCGAATACATTTGGTGAATTTGGTGATATTGTTAGTATTGATTTGATACCACCAAGAGGTTGTGCTTTTATTGTAATGCATCGGCGACAAGATGCGGCAAGATGTCTAACAAAATTAAAGAATTACGTCTTGCATGGCAAAGCAATCACGGTATGTAAATATGATCCGTTTTTATAGATTGGATAATTTGTTTTGTTTATTAATTATAGTTAGCTTGGGCGCCTGGTAAAGGTGTTAAAGGTAAAGATTTGAAAGATTATTGGGAAGGTGATTTGGGTGTTTCTTATATACCCTGGTCGAAATTGAAACCTGATATTGATTTGGAAATGTTAGAAGATGGTGGGATGATTGATGAAGATACAATGCCACCATGGATGAAAGCACGTATAGCAAATCAAGCAAATCAACAACCAAATATAAATGATAATAATACAACAACAAATTTTATGCAACTACCTCCAACTGATTTAACTGGTACTGTTGATACCAGTCAACCACCACCAGTACCTGGTACTGGTCTATTACAACCACCACCACCAATGGCCTTACCAATGGTATCACCATTTCAATTTAATAATCGTTTATTAGCACCAGTTGGTATGAATTTACCACCAACTATGTTACCAAATGTACCAATTGGTGTACCACCACCACCAAGTGCTTTAATGCAAAATCAATTGGTTGGTTTAGGATCACCATTTCAAAATACAACAAATTTAATGCAACAAATATCGGTCCAACAAAATACCGATAAAAATCCAAATCAAAATAATGATATGAAAAGTTTAAGTGAAACGTTAATGAGTATGGCACAACCATTTGGTATATTACAACAACCACAACCAACAACAACAGGTATACCACTACAACAACATGATGATAATATGGATATAGAAATGGAAGATGTTGAGAAACCAGATAAACCAATGTCATTAAGTGAACAATTACAAGCATCCTTAAATCAATTTAATAATAATCAAATGAATCGTTCAAATGATATTGAAATTGATAATCGATCAGATAAAAGAGGTGAACGTGATCGACGTTCAAGAGATCGTGATCGTAATCGAGATCGTGATCGAAGTCGGAATTCACGTGATGATTATCGTGATGATCGTAGCCGTGATCGTAAAGATGATCGTCGTGACCGTCCAAATCGTTGGGGTGATCGTGAATTGGATTTAAACGATCGTCGTGAACGTGAAAAGAATCTAAATGATCGTTTACAACAAATGGCAAATGATGGTATGTATCTACCACCAAATGATCGATTACGTGATCGTAATGATACTGATACGATACTACCATCATTATTGGATAGTCGACGTTTATTTATGCCACCACATAAAAATAATGATATCGATGATGATTATAATATCGGTGGTAGTGTTGTACCACCACCACCAATTGATGATTACGACCATCCGAATCCACTAATGGATGGTCCACCAATTTTAGATGATTATAATGCAATGATCGATCATCCAGATTATCATTCACGGATGCGACGTGATGATTACGATAATGATCGTTTCATGAGAGGACGGCGTGATTTCCGCGATGGTTTCGATGCACGTTTACGTGGTGGCCATTTAGGACCACCACCACCACCGCCTGGACCAGATTTCTATCCAATGCGTGATAATTATGGACCACGGCCATTGATGCGTGGTGGGCCTGATTTTATGCAACGACCATCGATGATGCGCGGACCACCAACACCACACAAATTCCATCCGAGAAATGGGCCGCCACCACGTGGGCCACGATCAGGTATATTTTGAGTTATTTTCATAAAACCAAAAAAAAAGCAATATTAATATATTTGAAAATAGGTCGACCTGGTTTTGGACCTAGATTCGATCATCCAGATTTCCATCGTGGACCACCTGGAATGTTCGATGATCATATGCGACACCGTAGTAGTGGTAGTGGTGGTCGTTTTGATGATCGTCGCCGGTCTCGACACGATTTCCATGATAATTCATCGCAAGATAATGATAGGAATTATGAGAAACGTAGCCGTTGGAGTGGTGGTTCACCGAAATCAGAGGATAATCAAGAACAGAACCAACAACAATCGGAATCACAAATGGAACGAGAAAATAATAATGAATCGATCGAATACAGTGAAGGTGATGATAATAAAGGTGGTAATACCCCATTGCATGACGAGCCATTCAATCAGAGTATGGAGAAAAATGATGGGAATCAAAGTGAAGATACTGGATCACTAGTGATGGAAGATAGATCAATAATTGAGATTCATCACAGTAAAAGTGTGGACGTTATCGAGAAAATGACGACAGAAACTAATCAAGCTGATGATGGTGATAATAATATTGATGATGACGATGAGGATGATGAGTAAAATAATTAAGTATAATTAGGTATTTTATTTTGGAAATTAGAATTAAGTTCTTTTTTTGTTTTTGAAAGAGAAATGCTGCATTAAGGCCTGTGTATAATTGCGAAATTGTATTTTTTGAAATGATGACATTTGAGAAGTAATTCTGTAAATAGGTTTATAAATTTTTAGTTAATTGGGAAAAATAATTTAAAACGAGAAAGTCAATCAAAAAGAAAGAAAGATAAAGAGAGAGTTTGCTTAGCTGTGATAGTGTAGTGAACACAGGTGACCCCACTCAGGGATCGATTTTAATTTTGTCATATCAATGTTGATAAAACAACAATAAATATCTGTATTGTATTTTTAAATAATTTCGTTTATTATCAACTGCACAAAAAAAAAATACGAATAAACAAAAAAAAACAGCATCAAGTGAATTAAATACACAACGAAAGGTAGGTCCATCTGTGTTCACAACTCAGCTGAGAGCGAGAGACAGGAGGAGCCCAGTGCCAACTTTCAAATGGAAAGTTCGGTACAAGGTACGGTCCAACACTCTTTGTTACTATATTCCTTATTACAATAGTTTTACAATTAATTTATTAGTATTTCAAATATTTCAGTTTATTCATTAATTAATAACATTCAAGTGCAGATAATCGTGTTTTAGAATTAGAGAGGTTTTTTGAAGATTATTTTTAATATTGTAACATTTTTGTGTTTCTTCTGCATAGCTTTATGCTTATGAAACAGAACCGAAAATCGTAGCGCATATCAAAACATGTTTTTTTTTGTTTTTGTTTGTTTTTTATACGAAATAATGCCAATATTTTTTAATAATAATTTGCTTTTCAGTTTAAAAAAATTGAATTAAAAATCGGGATGTAAATGTCAACATTTGCGCATATCTGTTATTAATCTCGCATTAATTCTCTGACGATGAGTGTGTTAATTAGTTGATAATCAAATTTATATTTCTTTCGACAAACACACATACAAAAGAATTGTTTAATCTTAAGCTATCTCAAGCTATCCCTTTACACGTTTTAAATGTCGTATTGTAAATTAGTTTAAAAATAAATATATACGTTGTAAAAAAAGTCGAGCGTAATGTTTTTCAGCATTTAAAATATAAAATTTTAATTTGTAAACAATATAATCCGTAGCGTAATGCAAATACACGCGATCGGATTTATGAACAGATTTTATTTAGTAATAGATTTGGATTCAAGACGTATTGTGTACGGACCGCCGTAGCGTAGGCGCGGTATCTAGAGATTTCCGTGGATTTTGTTGGCACCATTGCCGCTATCTTCCGTTAACTTCACGTCACATCGCGCCGTAACGATCGATTATTGTCGCCATCTTGGCTTTCTTGTAATCTACGAAATTTGTTGTTTGTGTTAAGATAATTTTCACATTTATTTGGTGCAAAATCGTGAAAATTTTCCTAATTAATTGATATAATTGAAATACGTAATTTCCACAATAAAACGGTGAGTTTTGCGTAAAATTTCAACACATTTTTCACCAGCTTGCTTGATTGAATTAATTATAATTTCGCAGAACAAAAATGTCTCGTTATCGCGAATGGGATCTATCTTGTAAAGTGTATGTTGGTAATTTGGGCTCATCGGCTAGTAAACATGAAATTGAGAGTGCATTCAGTAAATATGGTCCATTACGCAATGTATGGGTGGCTAGGAATCCGCCGGGATTTGCTTTTGTTGAATTTGAAGATCCCCGAGACGCTGAAGACGCTGTCCGAGGATTGGATGGAACGTATGTTTTTTTTTTATCCATTTAGATAATTACGCAATTTATTAATTGTAATTTTGTTTATTTATTGAAAAATAGACGCTGTTGTGGAACTAGGGTGCGCGTGGAGATGTCCAATGGCCGTTCAAGACGCGGTGGGGGACGCCGTGGCCCAGTCAGGTATTCCAGGTTTGTTCAGATTTACTAATTATGTTGAAATTTGAGGCATTCCAGGCACAATTTTTATAATCAAAGCAACATTCAAATCAACTCACAAACAATATCGTTTTATATTGATTTTGATTTTTTAAACGGTACAAAATATGTAATACAAACAGTTGTTTGTGGGTTGATCAAGTTCGACGAAGCAATTTGGCAGCAATTAAAGTGGTTTGGCGCACGTTCCAGGGCAGCACCACTACTGCTGTTGTTTTCTCCCCCCGACTGAGACCACCCACCCCCTCCTGGCCACACATCTCATCTTACATCGACACACCCACCAACTACTACTACTACAGCTAGCTACTACTACATCCACCATCTGTGGTGACTCGTCTCCCTCAAAAAACAACTTTAATTACCAGACGCGCCGCGACTACTACTACTACTTCACTACTACTACTACTACTACAAAATAATCATCAGCTAGCTGCTGTGCATTTTACTCCAACTCCAACTACCACCAGTCAATCAGTCAACCGTTGTTCAAAATTTCAATCATAAACCGCAACGTAATTGGTTGACAAATTCAGCAAATTAAAAAAAAAATCAAAATAGTAGCAATAAAAACGTCGCTTTTGGTGGGATGATAATCATTGAAACACGCCTATGTGAACGGAAATTAAAACATCGGAGATTTTTCGTATATCAGCTTTTTATTTTTGTTTTTATTCCGCAACATTTTCAATCGTTTCAAGATTTTATTTTAATTGTTGATTTACAACATCATCTCATATAGAGTATAGAGAAACGCTTTTAACACATCTTTAAAAATATCCAAAATAAATGAGGAGAAACACGAGCCAAGGGCCAAGTTGTTCGATATTAGGTAACGTGACAATTTCTTTGTTGTAATTCCATTACTGTCTCAATTTTTGAATCTTAAATAAATTGAAATAGTAATGAATTGATATTAATCGGAATTGTCATGTATGTTTCTTTTTTCGCAGTTTTTTTGTTCCAGATTTTTATCTACTGTAAACTGTGATGGTATTGTCTGAGGTTATTATTATGATTTTGTAGGTCGAGATCACCGAGACGATCCCGGTCAAGATCACCAAGATCCCGCAGTCGGGACAGACGTAGCCGTTCGGATTCCAGAGATCGCCGTTAGATTATAACAAAACAAACAAACAAAAAAAAAACGTTTAAATTAAAATAAGATATAATAATTTTTATACATGCTATTATAGTGTTTCTTTAATTTTTCTCTTTTTTTCTGATTTATATCGAACTTAATTTACAAAGTTTATCGTTTAAAGAAATGGATGTTCTCAATGATGGGTAGTTGACACCACTAACAGTGGCAGAACTACTACAACAAACTTGTTAATAAATTGAAACAATTTCTTTTCACTGTTAGTTAGGATAAGCTTATTTTCTTGAGTTATTGACTTTATGTACTAGTTCTCACTTTATTATTTTTAAATATTCAACTTTGGATCCTTAGAAATAAATAATAAATTGATGAAATATAATTATTTTTATTACAACACACTAGTATCTACACAAGAGACAATTCTATCATAGATAATTAATGTTTTTAATTATTAATTAAAGGAAAAAAATGTAAAATTATAAAAAGAAAAGGACTCAGTATTGTTGTGTTTTCAAATTGGTACAACTTTGTGAATCTTTTATAACATTTAGAGAGTCTCCGCGTCTGAGTTGCTGGTGCTGTTGTTCTTTTGCTACATTACTATTATCTAATGGCACACTTTCACGTCTACTAATGGCATTTATATGTGAAACAAACGATGGTCCACTATTATTACTATTTGTCGATTGTAGACCGGCAAAATTCGTAAAATCCTTCTTATTTGCCACTTCTTTAATTGAACTTAATGTTTTACTCAACCATGGTGGCCAACTGTTCTTTGCTGTTTGCAATTCGTATTCGGCATTTCGTAATTGATGTATTAAATCTTGATTGCGACATTCAGCCTCAACATGTGCTAATTTCGTTTGGGCCAATTCTAATTCCAATTCACGTACACGTTCCAAATCGTTATTATCGTCGGTTTTGATTTGGATCTGTGGTAATTGTAGATCCGAATTTGTTTCGTTCAAAATATCGTTACACTTGTCGCAATTTGAAACGTTTTGCTAGAAAATTGAAGAAAAAAAATCGTATAAATCTAAACCAGGCATTTTTACAGTTTTGGACAATGTTAACGTCAATTTTAGTGGTCACATGAAATTCAAACTTTAAAAGACATGCATTGTTTTCATTCGTGACCTTTTGCGAATTTAACACTTTGACTGCCATGCGGCTCTGTAAGAAAATCTTCGTCAGGCCACGCGGAGGCTACAATGGGCCCACTTAAGCCTGAAATTCGAACGCTACAATATCGGCAAGTTTCTTCAGATTATTGAAGGGGGTAGCGGCAACTTTTATTTATCGGTTGGGTAGCGCTTTGAAATGCGATAAGAGGCGGCTTCATTACTTGAAAATACTTCTTCAAGAGCGAAGTAGCTAAGAAAGTGTGATTTGAAAGTTATTTCAACGTTTTCAAATATTTTTCAGTAGTGGTGAATAGTTAAAGTTTTTGCGTGTTAAAATTATTGCCCTAATTGTTAGTCATGGAAAAGTTAACTCTTAGAAAATCATGTAGCAGTGAAAAAGAGACCTGTTACGACGCCTACAAAAATTCGAATAGTAGCGATGAAGAACAGCCAAGATTTTTCAGGAAAAAAAAATCAATTACATCAGATTCTGATTCATGCTCTGATTCTCAACGTGAAGATACCATTCCTGATACATTACAAGAATTGGTTATTGAGGAAGAAAGAAACGTTGATACCAAAGAATGTGCAATAGAATTTAGTGAATGGAACGAATTTAGACGTCGGCAACAATTTTTTTTTTTTACTGGGACAGGTGGCCTTATTAGGGAATTACCTAGCGATACTCATAGCAAAGGAATCGTAGGGACTCATCCCTACGATTCCTTTGCTTTGTTCATTGATGACGAAGTAATAGACCTGCTTGTATTAGAAACAAATAGAGACGCCAAACAACAATTGAATAAATCTGAGTTAACCCCATCTTCACGAATGTATAAATGGACACCCACTAATACTGAAGAAATGAAAAATTTATTGGCATTGATGTGGATGGGATTTGTAAGAGCAAACCCTATAACTAATTATTGGTCGAAAAGCCTATTATATAATTTTCGTTTACCTCGAACTATTATACCACGAAATAGATTTGAAATACTACTTAGAAACTTCCATTTTGCTGATAATATGTCTACTGCCCATAAAACTCGATTTAGCAAAATACTTCCGCTTTTCTCACGCCTGGGGAAAAAATTGTCATAGACGAAACATTGATTCCATGGCGCGGAAGGCTCATTTTCAAACAATATATACCGAATGAAGCACCTAAATATGGAATCAAATTATTTAAATTATGCTCAAGTGAAGGATATTCGTAATCAATGAAAATTTACTCTGGAAAGTCCGCTGACGGGATTGGCACGCAACGTATGTCTACAACTTTCAGATAAAACTTTTCCACGAAGGACGAACATTGTACATTGACAATTTTTATACCAGCTATCAATTAGTTATACCATGTCTGAATCGAAAGACTCAGTAGTTGGAACACTTATAAATAACAAAAAAAATCATCCCAAAAGATACTCTTCAGTGCAAATTGAGAATTTTATCAACAGCATGCTCCCATTAAGGTACCGAGTACAAGTAATATTATTGACATTCATGCTGCTTCTACAAGCCGATATTCATCTGACAAATTGAAACCACTAGCTGTTCATGCATGCAATAAAGGAGAGTGTGGTATAGATTATTCCGATTAGATGGTGTCTTATGCCAGTACAATTAACTTGGTATTCAGCTTCTTCTGGGAGTTACAGTTGTAAACGCTTCAATCGTTTATAAGATTGTGACAAACAAAAATATAAATATTAGACAATTTAGAGAGTTATTAGCTCTGAAATTATTAGGACTGACTGAAAAAGAAACCAAATGCAAAGGTCAACGTAGCCATACGAAAAAATTCTTTTGGGCAAAGCATTAGACGGGCTTGCAAAATGTGCTATAGAAATAAAAGACTCCATAAAAACCGATCAGAGGCACGAGCAAATATAAAAAAACCGACAACGTTTTGCTCAGATTGCCCTAATCAACCTAAATTTTGTATGGGCTGTTTTAAAACATTTATAATAATTCAATAGTCTCACATTTTTTGAAATAACTTTCGAAATACCTACCAATTTTCCTTGTAAGCGTTCGAATACGGGTGACGCGGCCTAGTCAGGATTTTTGCCATCACCCGAAAACGGGTGACAATAGTGGTTAACGTGTTAAATAAGAAATGGGGGTTGCAGTTTATTGAAAGTATCTCTAAAACGGCTCGACTGAGTAATAGTCCATTAGAGCCGGAGTTATCAGTATTGTTTTAGTTACCCTTTTCTGTTTTGTAATTCTTTACAGAAGATACCCTGCAAAACCATCGAAAATGTGCATTGTCTGCTTGCTAACTTTGTCCAAAAGAGCATTAGAAATGTACAAAATTAATTTCTTTACGCTTACCTTAAGATGCTCCAATTCCATTTTGACAATCTTCAATTGTGTATCTAAACGTTGCTTAACCAATTTATAATCATTAATAATCGTTTGACTATTACGTTTCTCAGCTTCAGCTTGATCAACCTCTTTACGTAATTGATTGATACGATCAATCATCATTATACGTTCCTCTTCGGATTTCGTTAATGCAATACGCATCTGTTGTAATTCATCCGATTCCGATTCGACGTTATCTGCAGCTTCCGAATCCAATTTGATAATTTCCCAGCCGTCTAGAGGAGGTAACACACAGCTCTACTACTTTTTTTTAAAGTATCATTTTTTTTTTGTATAATTTAAACTATGTGACAACTCCTCATAAAACAACGTTAGAGAAATTATTATCAATGAAAATTGGTATTAGTAAAGCAAACCAAATTCTATTATATGAAATCGATAAATTTCAGATAATAGAAGAATAAATAACTACAAAACAACTATTGTTAAGCATTCTAAGAACAACAACAAAATACTACTAACAACTGTAATAAGTTGTATTAATAATATTATTAAAAAAAAATTGCAAATAATTACCTTTCAAAGCGATAAAATCACTCTCGTATTTTTTTAGTTTTTTTACTTTAATGTTGCACGCTAATTTTACCAATTGTTTGGCCGCCTCTTCAGTACGGCATTTTTTCGGTAATGAAACACGGAAATATTTCAAAATACCTTCAAAATCCAACAATAGAAGATCTTTCTTACAAAACTACAACAATTATCATTAATTATTTGTATGTATTTGTCTCCCTCGATTTTCTACCATTAATAAAGCTAATGCAATTTGGAAGAGTGTATCGATGCCTTGTAATAAAAACACATCAATTATATGGAAAACGAAATATAACGGGAAACGTGCAGTAAACAATGTTAAGAACCACTGTGATGCAAACATATGAGTTTCAACATGATGCGCCTTAAAATGTTGATATAACGCTGGTAAATGTTCTTCCATTAAACGATTCAGTTGATATAAACGTAAATAGAGATTATCAAAACCGTCCTTATATAAATCACGTAAGTGATAATCGTACATTAATTTGACTAAAACACAAAAAGCTTGTTCTTCGGGCATCTAAAATTAAACCAATTATTTCTACAATATTTTAACAATCAATTGCAATTTTACATGTAATAATAGAGTAGCTGCCAAAAAGCTTAATCCTTGACAATAACCGATTTCTGAATCGTACACAGCATACGCTTTACTAACTCTATACAGTGAATCTTGTCCAAGACCGCCTGCTTCTTTAAAAAAATTATGTGCAGGAAATGTACGAGCTATATCCCGTTGGATTACATTCTCACAACTACACTCCTACAATTAAACAATTATTATCTGATTATACATAGAAATTTTTGATAATACTTTTGTAATTAGAACACGATAAGTCTCCATTGTTTCAGCATTCTCTTCAACACCAACTAAACGTTGCCAGACTTCACCACGTAACGCTTCCGGTATACCCAAACGTACTAAACTATTTAATTGTTTTGGTGGTTGTTTGGTTTGTTTCCAACGATTTAAAACATCCGCCCAACTTTCTAATACATCAACACTACAATCTTTCGATACTAAACCAGTACCACTCAATAATGGTTCATCACCATCTGAATTATAATCATCATCTTTTGTTGTTGATGTTGTTGTCATTGTTGGTGTTGTTTGTTGATCAATTGATGTGATACTTGGTGATGATATTAGATTTGGTAATTTCAAATTTAAATTCAATAAATTCCGATCTAATTCACCTAATGTTTCAATATTGATAACATCATAATGTATATCAAGATCTTCGGTAAAGATCTCTTTTAAATTTAAAAAGAATTGTTGTATTAATGATTTCTTTTGGAAATACCAAAAATTACGCTCATTCGAATTAATTATACGTACTAATGTTTCCATTTGAAAACGTACCGGTTCTTGTATACCACGTATTACTAAATCAACAGCAATTGTCATGTATTGTTTGTAATCTTTTGGTGTTTCCTGATTTAATATATCAAAGGTACGGTCAGTTGGATCCCATGTAGCTGAGATTTGTGTACAATTTTGTTCGACTGATTGATTATTTATTGGTGTTTGATCCTTCTACAAGATGAACAGTAAATAAACAAATATGTATTATATAGCATAAAAATAGAGCGTTTCACGTAACTTAGTCCACTTAAGGCGACAGATAATAATCGAAGTAAAGAAAATGTTGTAATTGTAATAAAATGAGGGGGAAATACATTCGTTTGTACAATAAAATAAATACTCTGAAAAAATTGGATTGCAAAAAATTCTTGCGATTTGATCAGTAAACATTCAAAAAAAATTAATCTGTTTTTCCATTCAGCAATTTTTTGATTATTATACACTTTTTTATTGTTCGAAATCTTTTTTATGATTTTTTTTTCGTGGAACTTTTTATGGGCAATACAATTATTTTATTATACAATTGTTTGCTTGATCTATATTGTAGCTTTATTTACTGCCTACTAATAGTAAAAACAGTAGTTTTTCTCGATTTAAAATAAAAAATAGAAAAATTACTATACTATAGTCGGATTGAAAGATAAGCTCAAGAGCGATCTGGGGGGTACAACAAAGTAGGCACCTGTCTGAAGCAGCATGATTTTAAGAGCAGCATTTTTTAGTGCGTCTATTATTAACTGGAAAACACAGAAAACCAGTCTTAACGATTACTTTTCTTTTAACTATTAGCATGAGAATTTTTTAGAATTTTTCAATGGAATGTGATTCTCTCTTTGTCTCACAAATTATTCGAACTATGTTTTAAGACAAGACAATTGATTATGGCATGTTGTTTATATCATGAGTATTAAGATTTCTTTGTGATGGATAAAGACAGAAGTACATTCTGTAAATCATTTTCTACACAGCTCTATCTCTGCCAAATACGAATGATATTCCATAGTTTTCTAGAGAGAGCCTCATTTATTCTTATATAAAAGACTACAAATATTTGGGGCCTGTAAAAAGCGTTATGAGGACGATTTCTTGGACATCCGATCGCTTACTTTTAACAAACCAAAGCAATAAAGATTATAAGCATTAGTTAACAAAATATGTTAGTTTTAGTTCTTCAACAGAATGTGTGCTTTCTTTGTCTTACAAATTGTATACAACATAATTTACCTTTATTTAAGACAAACATGTCTGATTATTGGATAAGGGAAGACTATAAAAACTCACCATCTCCTTTTATTTCACCTTATGATACCGAAAGCTAGGTGGCGCTATTTTCAGTGTATCCTATCTTTATCATGATCATTAGGATTTTTTGTGATAGATAAAGATAGAAGCATATTCTGTAGAATCATTTCCTAAACAGTTTTATCTTTGTCTGACACACTTGCTCACGGACAGAGTTGCAAAAATCTTAATGTAAAAAATAATGCAATATTCATTACTTTTTTTAAATGTGTAATGTAAAAAATACATTACTCATTAAAGAAGAAATGTGTAATGTTATTATTATTATTATTGTTGTTGTTATTATTATTATTATTATTATTATTATTGTTATTATTATTATTATTAAGTTTTCAAAATATACATTACAAATTGAAAATGTGTAATGTATCAAAAAATTATTACTCATTAATAAAAATGTAATGGGAATTAATTGATTCCTCATTACATGAAAAAGTAATGAGTAATGTAAATTAAATTCATTACTCATTACAATAGTAATGAGTAATGTAAAATAAATTCGTTACTCATTACAATAGTAATGAGTAATGACTCTGCAATGCATTTAAAAAAGTAATGCACTATTTGCAACTCTGCTCAGGGATATTCCACGGTTTTCCAGAGAATGCCTAATGTTTAAAATTAGAGCGTGTTTAGGGTCTTTCATTAAATAAAAGATTACAAAAATTTCAAGCAGGTTAAAAATGTTAAGAAGACGATTTGTTCGACCTCTGATTGCGTACTTTTAGTAATAATAAATATCCAGTTGCATAAGAATTTGCTAACAAAAACTGATTTTAATATCCTCAATGGAATGTAGTCCTTTCATTGTCTGACAAAGCGTGACATGATTTACCATTGTTTTAAGACAAAGATGGCTGATTTATCAATCAAAATAAAAAAAAAACAGTGGATTCATATATCTTATGGCAGGATAGCAAACAACCAGAAGGCTGCATGCTTAGATCAAATGCCTAAGCTGTAGATTAGTCAAACGTGTTTATACCAATCAGATTAGAACCAATCTGGTTGATTTGCTGAAAAATCCAAGAATGAGGGACACACTGGTTATTGTAGAGTAGCCCCTTTTTCTAAGAAACATAATTATTACAAAAAGAAAAGCCACCTAGCCGGTATAGTAGGACCACGATGAAGTGGCCCACCATAAAATAATAAAATTTAACGCCAAATTATAACAATAGGGCTTGTGGATCACGATGTTGATATAGAGATTTACAACTTCTCTAGCTAGAAGATATATAATAGCAGGTAAAGAAATTTTCAAAATATGTCGACAAGGGTTTTTTTGCTTAAAATTGTTACAAGAAAATAAATGGAAATACCCAATATTCATTATAGGAAATTACCTACCTACCTAGGTAGAGGGTTTCCCTAGAACTTTCTCTTAAAGTAATTTCAATAAGTTTGCCCCTTGTTCAGCGGTCACTTATTTAGCAGTCTCTTTGCTATTATAAATCTTCTGGCTGTAGAAGTTGCAAATCTCTCTATCAACACCGTCACCCACAAGCCCTATTGTCATAATTTGGCGTTAAATTTTATTATTTTATGGTGGGCCACTTTATCGTGGTCCTCCTATACTAGCCCGATTATCCTTATGACCAGTCCGTCCCCATCAAAGTTTGTACTAATGTTGATTATTTTGAGGAGGCGATTCTAATGAAACATGACGTACAGCTTTTTTAAATTTAGTTCCCTATTTAAAATAGAAAATAGAAAGATTACTATACTATAATCGTATTGAAAGATAAGCTTAGGGCATAATTTTAAGAGTAGCATTTTTTTGGTGTGTCTTACTATTATTAGTTGGAAAAACACAACAAACCAGTCCTAATTTTGATAGATGATTGTAAACTTTTTCAATATTATTTTTCTTGAGGAGCGCCGAATATAAAGTTGCCTTAAAGGTTCTACTTAGCTAATTGTCAGACAATCGCTGATATTTTTGTCTCTTTCTAAATCTAACACTATGAATTGATTGATTACTAGTCTTATGATAATACGAATTATGTATCGGGTTTTTATTTATTTTTTGTGCATAGTGACACTTAAATGGCGCATATCAATCGCTTAAGCATGTGGTACGTTGGATCTCGTCTCACTTACAGTGGCGAGAGGACTAAAAACTTATAATCCACTAACTAGGCTGACTGACAGGTAAACATGAAAAGATTCTAGAAATTCTAGTACCGACTACTATTAAGTCGAAACTTGAGAAAATTGCACGTAAATAGTTACGTGCAACACCCTGTATAATAAAATTAATCTTACCATCTCTAATAATTGCATATCAGAATGTTTAACATGTCGACCTGATGCTATCAAAACACCAAAACATCTCTCAATTGTTAATTGCGGCCCATTATCAGATACTTGTTTTATCGATAAACATAATTGTTTTTCCATATTTGTCTTTAAACGAAAACCATTTTTATCACGACCAACTGTTGAAAACACCCCCTAAGAAATAAATAACAATTTATAATTTTTTCTTGAAATAAATTGAAACAATTACCTTTCCATCATCTTCCTTTATCTCGAGATTCACCTCAAATACATACATCAATGTACGTGCATCGGGTATTGTTGTTACTGAACCAGCCATATCGATTGATGATGTAATCGAACTACTAATCGAGCGTGGAACTCTTTGAAATGCTTTAGAAAAACATGCTACAATTCAAATTATATTATTATTAGAAAAGAAAAAATAAAGAGAATTTCGGTAGTAGAAACCTGAAACTCTTGTAACAGCTTCTGAAATATCACAACGGAATACATGGCACTGAAATATGGCAGATTCTTGTGTATCACCATGCGACCAAGTGAATGCAAAACAACCAGCTTCGGCTGTATCAATACCACCACGTGCATAGAATAAGATACGATGGACCTCGTAACGGGCAATTACCGTATTTGTATTAGCATCGTATAAACTTAAATAATAATTATTATTATTATAAAAATCACAAATTTGTTTGACACGATTAGACGATGTGGAAAGTCCCAATTCTGATAATTTCCAACACGTCTAGCCCAACTTATGCATTAGACTTACACAACGAAACCCTGAGATGATAATGGCACAGACACAGACACTTTGATACCTTGTTCGGAACTTTGTTCGTTTAATATGGCCATATTACGTTGTATTTCCGTTTCGGATTTGGGTGCATTTATATTAGCTGCTCCTAAATATGCAACACCTGAGAATATTGTACAATCTTGATCGACATCTGAAACTATAACATTATTTACAAAAAACAAACGTAAATTTCAATTATAAAACATATTGAAATAAAACCTTCTTCTTCACAATCGTAGAACTCTGATTTCGGTACATCACCTTTCTCATCTTGTGGTGATGATGAGGATGAAGAAGAAGTCCTAGAGGCTGATGATAGTGTTGGTGATAATTCAACGGTTTTATTCGATGATAATGGATCATCACCGGGTTGTACTAAACCACTATAAAAGACCGATTGTCCGATTCTCTTTGGATTTGTATTATTATCGACGTATTGCATTTTTTTAACAGTTTTCAATTGATTTGTCTGTTGTGATTCTTCAATAACTTCACTTAATGCACTTTGTAATTCGTTTAAATCTAATTTGTTTAGATTTAATGTCGGCGTTTTACTAGCACCAGGCTTATCTGTAATAAAATCAAATTCCTCACTAGTTGCTATTGATTCATTTGATTTTACACTCAAACTATCCTCCATAACGTGCAATAGAAAACAACATCAAAACACACAAATTAGATGCTTCCACTACACTTTTCTATTATTTAGACGGTGTTAAACAATAACATTTTCACATATTTTTTTTTGATGAGAAACAAACAATGAACATCGAGCCAAATCGGGGGCGTACTCACAATTATTACTAAAAAATAAACAAAAAAATTAGTATCAATACAAATAATGAGGATGATTCAATATTTGTTTATGTTTACATTTTTGAAATTTTATTTGTTTTGACCATTTTGTCAATCGGTAAAAATTGATCGTTTCTATGAGATGAAGATTCTATTGACAAACAAATATAGGTCATGGTAGTGTTTAGTTGATATTTTGTTGATTGAAGTATACTCACATCATAACAAAACTATTATTAATATGTTGACAAATATAATCTTTAACCCAGGAATATGATAATGCTTAATTTTTATCAACAAAACAATTCCACAGAACGTCACTCTGATAAGCCATTTGATAACACGAATTAGAGATGTGCGCACTTGTCGATCGCATAATATCATTAGTATTCTATACGGCTGTCAAAGCGAAATAGACAGATTGTCTCTCACTTATCTACGCGCTTTTTGGTGTTTTGCGCAAGCGTACACAGATGCACCAACATTTAATTTCAATAATAACTAATGTCAATATAGGCAACACATAATACTTAAATTGGAACTATATTTTTCCCTGTATGGATCGGTATTTACCAATAAAAAGTAATTTTCCTAATATTGTAAAACTATTGAAATCAAACTTGTCTGTTAATTGAAATTTATTTAAGCATTATTTCTTGAAATCATCGGATTTTTCCCAAGAAAATCCGATCTCTATTACAATAAGGACTGTATAGAAAAACAAGGATAGAAGACCAAAATGTAGGGTATAATTGCGTTATTATGTTGGTATTTGTTGGTGCTTGTGTAGCGCCAAATTTAAACATTTCCAAGTTTGTTTGTGTATTGCGTCATTATTTAAGCAAATTTTCATTATTCCATCAAATTAGCAATAATAGAAATAATCATTCAATGTCTGAAGATTTATTATTAACCAAAACAGACGCCGAAATCGATATCCTGATAGACGATCCGAATACAACGCGAAATAGTTTGGTAGAAAATGTTGAGGTTATGTTATATTTATAATCAATTGTTTTTCTGTTTTTAGAATGAGAATTTCGTCGATTTTATTGCACCATCGTTAACACCAAGTAATAATAATAATAATAAAATGGTAATTGAGCATAATTACATGTTGAACCAATACGGGAACGATCGCGACTTGTGGCGTATCAGTATAGACCATTGTTACGCCCGTCCGTGGAATTGGCGGCCGGATACAACATTCTTACGTCCGACTAAAACCCTGTTTGTTAAGAAGTCACAAACGAATCGTAAGAAATCCACAAATCCATTGGCACCAATTCAGGATTTCGATGAAGAGATCGATATTGAAACGATCAACGATGAGAATTCATCGATTTACGATAAGAATAAAGCGAAATTAGTTATGGAGGAATGTGAGAAGCATATAGCATTGGCGAAGGTTGAGGATCGTAAAGAGAATTGGGAGGAGGATGTGTTACGTTATAATTGTCCGACAGCGACCCAGCATCGATTATTACGTGGCATGTTGAATATCTTGGATAGTGATCATTTGGGACGGTTAACATGTACGGATACGAATCATGAGGCAATTGAGAGACGTGTAGTTATCGATAAATCGGTTGAAAGAGTTCGGAAATTGTTGGCAACAATCGCTTGGGAATCGAAATATACACAATGGCTGCATCAGGTGTTGATCGATAATCTAACATCAGAATATCTGATATGTTACCTCGAAATCCTGCAGGTAATCTAGGAAATTATCAAAAACAAATCAATTAATAATTCGTTTGTTTTGAAAGAGTTTAAAAGCAAAACTACCGACTTTTGTGGATAAAATGATGACCGGTCCAGTTTCAAATCGTCTCCTAAACTATGAGAGTTTATTTCCGTTGTTGAAACGTCCATGGGATCCGGTAGCATCCAGTTTAGTTCAAGATAAACCAAAGAAACTACCGGGCAATCCGATCATCTTAGTTGTACCATCAGCCCCAACAACATCAAAGAGAATGTTGAAATGGATCAATCTCTTATCGAATTTAGCTACAGTTATTACAGTACCATCAAATCATAATTTGAATAGTCATAAAACGACAATGACAAATTTCGTTGATCAAATCTTTGTAATGGCACGTAGTAAATTACAAGATATACGTAATGATTATCCGGGACGTAATATTGTACTGTTCGGTTGTAATTATGGTGCAACATTAGCACTACAAATTGCACAAGTTGAACAAGTTCTATGTGTTATTAGTTTAGGATTTTCACTATTAACAGCTGAAGGACGACGTGGTGAACCTGAGGATAATCTATTGGAATTACAGTGTCCCGTACTGTTTGTAATAGGGCAATGTGCGAATACATCTTTGTAAGTATACTGGTCATCTTAATAATATAAATCTTTTGATCATTGTTTTAAAGTCAAGAAGATATGGAAGATCTCCGGGAACGTATGCGAGTCGAGACTGGATTAATTGTTGTTGGATCAGCTGATGATAATTTACGTATTAATAAGAAATTGAAGAAGACTGAAGGTATAACACAGAGTGTTGTTGATCGTTGTATTGCTGATGAAATTGGTGAATTTATAAGTGGTATCATATTATCACCATATCCACCGCATATACGTCAATCACCAACTGATCTAACAACAACTACACCGCCAACACCAACAATCACACAAACAACAGAAAATGGTAACAATAATGGGAAGAAGTCGAAAAGTGATCGTAAACGATATAATTCGAATACAAGTAGTTTAGATAGTGAACCACCATCACCAACACCACGGATCACTAGACCAGGTCCCAATCATTCGAATTTTAGTAAGTTACTTTTAATGTTTTTGTGATTAAATTTAAGAAATGGTGGTGGCAAAAACATTGAAGGTTTTCTTGTTATTTTTAATATTAACTTTAATAATAATGTTAATTTTTTTTTGGGGATGTTTACAGTTGGTAGGCCGCCAGGATCTAAAAAAGCAAAAGGTATTCCTCCTTCCTCTCCTATTACTTCTATTTCTACTACTACTACTAGTACCATTAATAATAATAATAATAATACACCACCCACATTACAACCACCTTCCCTACCACCCGTACCATCAACAAGTGGTGATAATGGTGAAAATAATGATAACACTGAGATATCACCACAACCATCACCAGTAAAAAAATTGAAAACATTAAAACCAACAGTGACACGACCAACTGATAAAAACACAAAAACTCCAGGTATTGATTGTTTTAAATAGGATTTTATCGAAATTATTCTGTTTTTAATCGGTAATATTTATAGGAAAACCGATAAATTTCCAAAGTAAGTCTTTATCGAATTTGTTACAAAGTGATAATACCATCAAATCGACAAATAGTGGAATTCGAGGTAAGATCACTAACATCTTTATAATAGGGAATTGTTTATATGAGATTTAATATAGTTTTAGAAAATATAAAATTAACAAATGCTATAAATTTTGTATCATCGGCATCATCGTCAACACCAACAACAACGATAACAGCCACAGCATTAAAGAGTACACTATTTAATACAATAAAGAGTACTAGCGGCAATCAGTTTGTGTTATTACCACCAGATGGAAAAATCAAGAATTTATCAACAGCAACAATGAAATCAACCCCACCAGTGACACCACCATCAAGTAAGAACGTAGCTAAATAAACATAATTTTCTACTTTTAGACAAACAAATTTATAGGTGGTAGTGCCAGATTAATAACATCAAAACGACAATTATTAGCTAATGAAAAAGCTATGAAAACAATAAAGAAATTACCGACAAATATACAATTAGCAACAAATCTAACAACACAAGATATCATGGATTTACCGATAATATTTGCTGATGATCATCAAATATTAGAAGATAATCAAATTTTAACAACAACAGAACATGAGACAAAACCAAATATTACAATACCAAATAAATTGGTTGTAATTAATAAGCCCATATTACAAAATAGTAATTTAATAATCAGTGGTAACCAAAAGAAAATCACAATTACACCACCAGTACAACAGAAACTTCCACCGAAATACACAAAAATTATTCTATCAACGAAAAAACCGGATGATTTGAAAATTATAGAGAACGAACAAGATAAGACAAATTCAACACAAATATTTGATTTGGAAAAGGAAATTGCTGCTAGTACTGTCTATAAAACAGGTGATATTAAAATCAATCATCATGAATCGATGCTGGAAGGAGAAGAAGAAGAAGACTGTCCGCGGGGTAAAAAGATTAAACTTAATTAATTTGTAAGAGTTCATTCCGTTTTGTTTTTTTTTTTTATAATAAACTTTCACCATCTGTTGACGTATAAAAATTGTAAATTTTTCTACTCAATTCCGGCCCAATTTTCCTAACGGAAACTAATGGTCCAGCTGCACGACGTATCGGTATATCTTGCAATAATTCACGACCCTCTTTTGCACTATTACATTGATCGTAGGTTTGCATTAATGATGATAGTGTTGGATATTTCAAAGAGATCGCTTCAGCCGTTTCGAGACTTGTTAAAGGGAATGTTGTCAATAATTGATGCCATAATCGTTGTAAACCGTTACCATTCGTGTCGATCTTTACGCAATTCCTATTATCGCCAGCCATAAACCAATCAGCTTTCGCCTGTTGTTCGTGTTTTTTCTCCCTAAAAATATGAGATTTTGTTTATTTATGAAAACGTAATTTGTTAATAAATTAACTTGAAAGGTATCTGTGCTACGGATTTGGTAAACTGGAAAATAAATTGCGCTAAATCGTCTTCTGTTTCGATAAAACGATGCGAACACACATAAAATAACTGTAATTCATTTAGCACAGTTTCCACAGTATTCCTCATCGATTTCGGTTGATTTTTTAGAGATTTCCTGAAAGCAAACACTACAAGAAATATCTTTTTGTTGATATAAGCGGCTTGTAGGGCTCGTAAGTGATTGTGTAACGTTTCGTTTGTAACAAATTCTATTAAATCTTTCCCCTTTATAATTAGAATCAATTCATTCGTGTCCGTTTCTGTAGATGAGACAGTTAACTGAAAAAAGGAAGTGAATTATTGGAAAATACAGCGCAAATCGAATACTTGTCCTTCATCGTTCATTAAATGCGATTGAACAATCCGATTCCATGTGATAACTTGCGGGAAGCTCTGTTTGATGAATTTCAATGAAATCCCAGCACTATTTAATACTGTTTTGACACAATTAAAGTATTTTTCCATTTTGAAATCATCATCTAACTGTACAACAATAAACTACAATAATAAGATTCGAAACTTTATAAAGACGATAATAAAAAGTATCGATTGTTAACTTTTAAACATTCTTCTGGTTTTAGGTTTTTATTACTTGTCGCTAAAGCTTGTCGAATTGCCTTCTCGCGTTCGGCAGCCTCTTTCTTCTCTTGACGCATCTTCAACCGCTCCTCTTTCTGTTGTTCTTTATCCAATCGGAATTTGTCTTGATCTCGAATTGGTGGTGATTTCTCTTCGGTTTTATCACCATCATTTTCTTTGTATTTATTCAATAAATCATTTAAAGTCTTCAAATCATCCGAAGCGTCCTGTTGTCGACGTAAACGTTTCATTAAAGGTAAAGCATTTTCTAAGTCATCAAAATTATCGGTTTTTTGTGACGATTCTGGAAGTGGATCAAAAATAATTGTATCTTCACTATCGCTGGATAATTCAATTATATTTTCCATTATTTAATTAATAAAATTTTAAGGTTATATCGGATAATTCAAATACCGCTGGTTGATTGGTTGTGATTCTACAGTATGATTGGTTTGATCAAAAAAATGGTGCCAACCTTATTAATTTGCGAAAAAAATTTTTGTGTATTCTTTTAATTCGATAATTAATACAAATTATCTACAAAAGGAAGTTAGCTTATAATCAAATTATTATATAAAATTTGGAACATTTTAAAAGTATGTAAGAACTATGTAAACAACCGTACAGGGATTTTTGGAGCGTTCAGTTACATACTCTGTAACAACCACCGAATTTTATTTATTTGTTGATTGGTTGTTATTCTACAAAATGAACTAAAGTCGGCCCTGTTCTCTCTTGTGATTGGTCCGATTAAACAGTGCTGCCAATTTCATTGTTATTCTAATAAAAAAAACATCGGAGTGTTTTTTGTTGAAATCGTTTTTTTCCAGAATTGATAAGCGATAAGAATGGTATCTACAAGGGGTGTTAAATTGAAATTCAGCGAAAACGAGAGAGTTTTATGTTACGAACCCGATCCGACAAAAGCTAAAGTGCTATATGACTCCAAAGTAGATATAACCTCGATTATTGTTTATTATTTTTATAACACAAAAAAAATCGTCTTTTTTTATTCAGGTATTGAATGTTGTCGTTAATAAAGATCAGCGTGGCCGTAAATCTGTTGAATACCTCATCCATTTTCAAGTAAATTCAATTTGATTTAAAATTTCTAGAATAATTTGTTTCTTTTTTTTAATATAAAAATAGGGTTGGAATTCGTCTTGGGACCGCTATGTTAGTGAAGAATACATATTAAAAGACACGCCAGAGAATCGACAATTGCAGAAGGATCTCGCCGAACAATCCCAATTACAATTAGGTGCTTATCTGTATCGACGTGATCGTAAGAAGCATAGTCGCAACAAATCGACCAGTGATCGTACAATTGTTCATTCATCGGATGATGGTAGTTCTGGTAGTCCAGCTAGAATGGATACCGACGATGGACAACAGCATATGGATACTAATACTAATAGTAATAATAGTAATAATCGAAATGACAATAGTAGTAGTTCTGAAGACGAATCCTCCATTGATGATGAATCTGTACCAGTTGAATTGACACAAGAATTACGTGAAATCTTAGAATTGGATTATAATCTTATCAATTTCAAAAATAAATTGGTTAAACTACCAGCTGAACCGAATGTTATTAATATATTGGAGAGTTATTGGAAATTTTATGCTACCAATCAAATTTGTGATTTGAATGAGAAGATGAATAGTAGAAGTCGGTATCCGTACAGTACGAGTCAGAGTAAACGACGTCCGGAAGATATCCACAGAAAGTATAGATATCAAGTCCAAAGATTTATCAAATTACTCATAATTATCATCTTTTACAGTTTAACAATTTGTAAAGAAGTCTTGGACGGTATCCGCATCTACTTCGACTACACATTAAAAGATTTATTATTATATAAATCGGAAAATGGACAAATCGAAACGGCACAAGCTCTCTATACAACACCATTCCAATTGGAACGTGACGATAGTAATTCGATTAAACACGAAATCGAATTAATGGATTATAATCAGCCTTGTAATAGTGGTAGTAGTTCGACTGCAACAGAGGAGGAGTACAATGAAAACCGACCATTGACAAGACGACGAACATTACGTTCAAATAAAAGTTTAGATTGTTATTCAAATGGTGGCACATTGGAGAATATTGACAGCAAAAATCTACCGAGGTATAAAAAAACTATGCAAAGTAGATACGTATTTTTTTTTATTCGTGCAGGTTCTTAAATTCAGTGGCTGAAGCCGAATAAAAGGCTCTTAAGGTCTGTCAGAAAAAACCGATCAATTATAGAACTCAAGACCTGTTATAGTAATTAATGTATCAAGGGCGTTATGAGGCAAATAACGCCTGAGTGGCAACAGTGTACGTTGACTGAGGGCGTTATGCTCATAACGCCCGTGGTGCATTCATGAGTTTATGCCATAAGTAAAGGAAGCAATTTAACTTTATTTTTGTTTTTTTAAACTCTTTAAATGACTGTAAAAAAGCTTGTTTATCATAGCAACGGCCGTAACAGCGGGCTACTATTTTTCATAACGCCATCGCAACAGCATAATGGCCCGTTTTCAAGTAAACAATTATTATTTACTTATTAATGCGATCGTTTTGATATCTATTAATGATTCAATGATATATACGTATAACATAAAAAATCTTAACATTACCCAAAACGTTATAAAAAAAAACTATATAAATGAAGTCATAATTTGATCTTAATTTCAGCTTCTCTACCACATTGAAAGGCGTTTCTTTATATATTTTCGAGATCGTGTAGTATTTTGTAGAATTTGAAATTTATAAAACACCTGTTTTGTTAGATTTTCACTTAAGGGGGTCTTCTGGTTTAATAGGTTCAAAAAATCGATTTTTTTTGTGTTACATAAATTATTTCCTTAATGTGTCTAGAATGTGGAGATAAAGTGATTTTTCGATACTCGAAGCCATTATAAAGATACAGCAGTTAGAAGGGACAGGTGTTTGGGGCGTTGAGCGGAGCGCTTGGAGGACGAGCCTATTGTTCTCTGTCGGCTCTATACCGGAGACCCTTCTAAACAAATAAATACTTAGGGTGGATGTGGGGAAAACGGGCTACACCAAAAATTCAGCTCAAAAATGTTTTTCCCATTAAATGTCTCTAAAATACTCAAAAGTTGTTTCTAACATTTTAAATTATCTTTTTTTACTAATTTAATATTTCCTAAAATCTATTTAGAATAATCACAATTAAATTCAACATCTCCGTCTGAGACACCCGAACATGTTGCATGAACCCACTCATTACGATTCTAACATTGTGTCCATGATTTTTATTTATTAACTTAATTTTATTGTAAAAAAAATTTTCCTTACTGTTTGGAGGGGTACCCCATTTTGCCCGCAAAAAAAAATATGGCAGCTGAAAATTTGATTTATCTACTTTAATTCCATTTACGAAGAGGAAGATTCAGCATATTTAAACCCCTGAAAACTAAATATTTTCTTGAGTACCTCGTTTTAGTTATAACTGTAGGTATTTGAAACTTTAAACGCGTTTCTCTCAAAACCATGTTTTTCAAATTCCATCATATCTCAAAAACGGCTTGGCCGATTTACTTCAAATTTCTAGAGTCTACTCAGTACATCTAGACGCATCGAATGGACTATTATCATCCCAAAATTTTGAAAATTTCAATTTTTTTTGTATCAAAAAGTTGACAAAAAATAAATGAAATTCGGACTTTTCTGTTCCGAAGTCTGTCAAAAATCCAATTTTCAAAATTTTTTGTTTATCGTAGTCCACTCGGTGTATTTAAGTATACAGATTAAAACCCCGCCGGGTTTTTTTGTTTCATTTAAGCCAATCAGCTGATATCATGGAGGAAGTGGGCGTCCATTTTTTTGAGGCGGGTGTCTTCAGACCACTATAACTTTAATTATACTGAATATTTTTAGCTAAAAATTTAACTGTGTAATCTTGAAATATGTATAAATAACTGGTAAAAAGTTCAAAGTTCTATCTCTTTATTGGTCTTTACAAAAAACTCTCAAAGAATCCTTAAAAATCAGGGCGTCAAACCAGAGGACCCCCTTAAATTCTGGTCTAGAGACATGAATTTTAGGTACTTTTTGAAGTGCCGTAAAAAAAAAGGCAAACAATATTTTTGATATGGATTTTTTTATCAGATATTTATTAATATTTTGAGAATACATAATAAAAAGAAAAAGTAAAAATAATTGAAAACTCAAAAAGTTATCGGTCGATGAAATGGGGGTCTCAAAAAAATGGCGTGCGACTGTGACCACGATTCCAACCCTCCTAGCAATTTGAGAAAAAAGAAAAAAACAGATTATTAATCTAAAGTAATGCTGCTATAGTACTAACTAAAAGAGTTGAAAAATAATTGTTTTTCACAAAATGGCAGCTGTTTGAAAAAAAAAGATTTTTGTACTACATTTTTTGGGGTTTCCGATTTTTTTTTTAAATTCAAATTTGGGACTGAGGATAGTTAGTACGATAGATAAGTGTATAGAGAAGACCCATGCCAAATTTCAAGTAAATCGGTTCAGTAGAACTTGAGAAATCGTGGGTACCATTTTAAAAAAGATAGTTTCGAGAAAAAGGCGTTTAAAGTTCCGCGTTCCGGTCGAGCCGCTTTGGGTGCCGGGTCACTAAAACAGCTATATCTCCGAAAATAACTTGAATTTTGAAAAATCCTCTGAAAGACACATTCTTAAAGGATTAAGCTTTGAAAATATACAAAAAAAATCGATTTTTTCAAATTTCTAGACTAGAATACCCCCTTAATAACAAGTGACAAAATAATGATGGCGTAATTTTTTTTTTATGATGGATTTTGTCAATAAATACAGGAAAGCCGTTTCTACTATGCAATAGCCCTTAAGAGCCTCTATTCAGCCGCAGGGGTGGGCTGGCTATAAGGATGACTCGACAGTCAACCGGTGAACAGTACTCTTATTATAAGGTTTTTTTTTATAAGGTTCGTTAGCTACATTATTAAGAAAGATAGAGCCCTCTCATGGTCAGAAATCTGAAAGATAACAGGGCGAATCTCCATTTTCTCTCTTAAATTTGAGAACGGGCACAAGAAAAGCTAATGTCTATAACTTAAGCCCTTGAAAGCATCCATTGTTTAGTTTTCAAACCATTGAAAAATATTGAACCGTTTTGAAGTTCTCCTTTAAAGTTGCGAAATGCATGAATAAAAAAAATGTCCTTTCATAATTTATAAAAATTGGGACTTTCTACATCGCATACTTTACTCATAAACAATTAATCATTAATAAAAATTCGTCTAGTTTTAGTAATGGTAAGATTGATCAGTCCAATTCATTATCGAAAATATTATCGTGGCGTTTACTACCTGAACACGTTTACAATCAAGATCCATTACCACCGTGTTTGATTTATGGAGCCGTTCACCTGACACGGTTGTTTGTTAAATTACCAGAATTGTTAAATGCCTCAAATATGGAAGAGAATAAATTAAAATTATTGTTACAATATTTGGACGCTTTTATCGAGTAATAATTCGTTTTTTAATCATTAATTCATTGTAAATTAATTGGGTGTCATTACAGATTTTTGAATGAACACAAGGAATGGTTCGGGGAGAAATGTTACATTGATAAATAAACAAAAACAAATAAACAAACAGAAAATAAAACAGGTAGGATTTGAATTTTTTTAAATCAAAATCTATTGATTCCAATTGGTTAAATATTTGGTAACAAAATAAATATAAAGAGAATTAATTAGTTTTTTGGAGGATTAGTCCGCGTTATATAAAAATATAAAATTGTATGATAAATATGTAATTTTTAAGTAGTGTTAGTCTTTATTGTTATTATTTGTTTAATTCATTATTTATATTCATGACTCGTAATACTGTAAAAATATAAATAAGACTGATTTTACTTCTTTTGTAAATTGAAATTTGATTGATTTAACCTATTTCATTAGATTTGATAAGCACTTTTGACTAGTGAAAGTACCGGGTGTCCAGTTTAAATATGGCATTAATCATATTCAAATAAGACATTCTCAGTACGTAAAAACACCTGATTAAGTTAGATTTAAGTAGAACTATTTCCTAAACGATGGCGTAGATTTAATTGTATTCGAATTGCTTTTCGTCGTACTCGATGTTGTAGGTTTCATAAAAGACATTGCTTGTGGCCGTGGTGGTCGAGTACTGATCGTACTCGATGCTGTTGATGGTGTACGTTTCACCGTTATTTTGCTATTTGTTGGTGGTTTTGTTTGTTTTGTTGCCGTTGTTGTTGTTGTTTTTAGAGGTAGACGTTTCACAGTGCTCGTCGATGTGCTACTATTTAATGAACTTTTCGAACTAACAATACTGTTACGTGAATTCGATCGTTGTACGTTCGTTTTCGTTAGAATATTGCGTGGATTTGATTTATTTAAACTAGCTGTTCGTTGCGGTATTACACTCTTCTTTATCGGTTCTGGTTTTCGATTATTTTGTCGATTTGTTGTTGGTTTTTGTTCTTTTTTCGATTTCACAAGTGTCTCACTACTAATCGTCGAATCGATTGTACTTTTACTGTCAACAGATGATGTACGATTTATTTGTTTCTTCGTTTTGTTGGTATTATTATAATTTGGCAGAACAATTGTTGAATTCTCTACGATATCCGTCTCGTAATTACCACCACCCGACGAAGCACCCTGACTCGGTGATTCCGACATTAAACTCTGCGTCTCCTCGAAACCCTCATCATTATCATGTTCTTTGGTTTTCTTCGTTGTCGACAATAACGGTATTTCAATTTTACTACTCTTATCACCGTTCGTTTTATTAATTTGCAATGCCAATTTAACATCGTCTTGATTGATGCCGGTTTGATGGCGATCACGATGGTGGTGGTGGTGGTGGTGGCGTCGTTGATTCTTCAAGTCCTCCACTTGATGATTCTTCAATTTATCCTGCCATTGTTTCAATCGATTTTCGCGATCCTGTTGTTGTTCTTCCTCTTCTTCCGTTTCAATTCGTTTAGACGATTCCATATCCGGTGTTGTATCAATTGATTCAGTTGTACGTTTATAGCGACGTGTCCGACGTGCTGCTGAGAATCGATCGAATTGTCCATCACCTAGAGTCGTTGTCGTATCCGGTTCATCCGGACTTGGTATATCGTTACGATTGCGATTGATTAAACGTCGACACGGACTCGGCTGTAATGGTTCACGTTTCTCTGTCGGTGTTGGTATGAAGATCTTACGTGTTGCTGGTGGTGTTTCGATATTGTCTTGATCGATTTCTACTTTATTACTGATCGACGGTGATTGTTCGGTTTGTGGTGTCGATGGTTGTTGTTGTCGTTCTGTAGTTGTTTCATTCGGCTTGATTATATATAGTGTTAGTTTATCAGTTGGTGAACGTTCTGCTAATGTATTTATTAAATGTTTGCGATCAACATCTTCTTCAATCGAATGTAATCGTCGATAGCGCGAATCATCTTTCGTTTCCTCTGTACTATTCGAAACGTTCAATGTTGATTTCCTCCAAGCTGATTTGTCTTTAATCTGTTGTGGTTGGACTTGTTCAACCGTTTCCATAGCACCTACAACATCCGTATTATCAATGGCTATTGATGGTTTCCACGCCGGACATGTTTTCCGATAATTATTCTGACTACCACTATAAACCTGTTTGCCTTCAGGCAACGTATCCAACGTACTACTCCTTTCACTCTCCGAATCCATCTCTAATGATCGTCGATTTGTTAAACGATTCTTCCGACGTATCTCATCATTGATCTGATCGTTCTCGTTCGCTTGCAACCAAGATTCAATCTTTTGTCGCCATTCTTTTGGTTTATTTGTTGTTGTTGTTGTTGTCGTTGTCGCATTTACAGTTGTATCTTCTTCCGGTGCTGATAGAATCGGTTTCGATTCACTTAACGGTGACGGTGATGATGGTCGTTCACGATCCGATGTAAAATCAGCACCTAATAATGTTGGCCGTTTCCTGGGGCCACTGCCGCGTGCCTTACGTGCCCATGACCGATCCAAACTACCCCACGATTTCCGTTCACGGCTCGTATCATTACCGGATGCACGCAAAAATTCCATTAGACTACCTTCATCTTCTTCGGATAATACACGGCTGCGACGTCGTCTCAAGCTACCATTCGGTGTGATATCGGGTGATCTCTCTTCTTTACCAGTTGTTGGATCTGTTGTAGTATTGCCATTGTTAAAGGAACCTAAACGCCGGCGAGAGAATGACGGCGATCCAGTTATCGATAATTCATCTTCAGAAGCACCATTTCCAGTTTTTCTTCCCTATTTTGTTTGTTTCAGTTATAAAAAGTTGTTATATTTATTTAAATAATGAACTTACTTTTTTCATTGAAAAACTCGAGCGGGGATCGTAGATTTGCATATCGATGTATGGGCCACCTTCCGAATCCGTGGTTCCAGCTAAAGTGCCCACTGAAAATCGAAAAATTAACGAAATGGAAAAACTTACATTTTCATCTTACTTTGTCGTCGTTTAGTGGCCAATAATTCCTCTCGTTGTCTTCGTCTAGCATTCGCCTGTTCCTCCTGGATACGTCGTCGTTCGTTCTCGATTATAGCTTGTCGAAATTTACAATAAAATCCATGGAAAATCCGAAAACATTCTTCTAATTTGAACGATTGCGAATCTTCACAGAAGAATTCCGCTAATTTTATACGAACATGTTCTAATTCCATCATATTCTTTTGTAAATTCTCCACTTCTCGTTCGGCCATTTCTAAGAATTCTAACATTTGTTGTTTGATCTCGATCTCTGTGGTTGGTTGTTCGATTTGTTTCTTCACCTTCTTTATGCGCACATCTAATGCATTAATCTCGTTGAGTAATTGTTCAACAGTTGTCCTAAAATTTGTTGTAAATCAAATAAAATAGACAACAATTATAGAACTTACTTTGCAGCATCTTCTAACACATTAATGCCTTCAGTGAAACTCAACAATTTTGGATTACGTTTCTCAGCTTGCTGTAAATTTGATTTGGAATTATTTCATACCTAAAAATGTGTAAATCTACTTACATGAGCTACAAAATGGATGAGATTCATATTAGGTTTATTGGCTCTGATATCGGTGATTTTTTGTAGAGACGTTAATTTAACACCAGCAGCATCGCCAGCATAACCGCCGGCATTCAAGAAATTGCCTGCCACTAGAATCATATACAAGACTTCTTGTAATGGTTTATTGGTCATCAGATCTTGTGCTGCCATTATCATTGATTTAATACTCGGTTCTAAATAGCTCATATTCGATGCAAACTCCTCTTTTAACAACATACTTTCAATACGTAATTTATAATTTGGTAGATTGATTAATTGTATTAGAAACTTCTCAGCATTGCCTAATTTATTAAAATCACCATTAAACGATTTCAACATATCCAATTCATCGACTTCTGGTAAGATTTTTAATAAGCCTTTCAATTTTTCCGCACCGATATCATCATGTTCACCATCACGAATCAATTGGATTATATCCTCATTTGAGCTACAATTTTTTTTTGGATTATAAAAATTCTTGGATTATCAATAATTTACCTTCTAAATTGTTTCAGGAAAATATTAACATTAAGACTCCGTTTAGCGTCCAATAGCGTTATCTCGCAATTCTCTTTACGCACCCGTCTCTCGACCGTATCCCCGTCGCGATGCCCCAATTTCGGTGATGAATGTGCCGATGAGGGTGCCTGTTGACAGAACAATCCTTCCATTTCACTCCAATCCATATCGGCCATCGGTGAATGTTGATGACTGTACGCCACCTGTGTCCAAATATTATTCTTGCCAACAACTTTATGATTCGGTATTTTATTCCAATTGATCGTTTTCATTTTAAACTTTGGTGCCGGTATCTCCTGTTGTGGTAATTTCTCAATAATCAATTGTTGTTCGATATGTGATAGTTTCGGTGCTGTTGCCACATTACTACGTTGCGGTAATGGTGGCGGTGGTGCCGGTGCTGGTGGTAATGGGATATTTGGTGGCGGTGGTGGCGGCGGTGGTTGTTGTAGTACTGGTGTTAATGGTGGTGGCGGTGGTGGTGGTACGGTTGTTGATGTTGGACTTAACGGTGAATTCAATGATTGTCGCCGATTTAAATTCGTTTCGGAACGTAAATGGCAATGGCAGAATAATCTCGATTGAGTGCTGGGTGTGCGTAGTAAACGGGCGGCATCTTCACGTTTCTCTAATAATGTAGCACGATGTACTAAACGTTCAGCTGTATCCCAAATTATATCGCTAATTGCATCTTTCGTATCGATACGTAACAAATGTTGGAGTATACTGAGAAAGGGGATTTCTTGGGGTGTTTCGGCGACTTGTTTTAAAATTGCATAGAATACATCTAATGGTGAATTCAAATCGACACCATGTGGACCGTGTAGACTTTGTGCATCATCACTATCGCGTTGTTCGTCGAACACGTCCAATTGGACTGCCAGTTCCGGTTCAGCTTCCGCACATTTCCTAATCAATCAAAAAACAACAGCAATTATTCGTTTGCTTTCTATGAGTATGTTGACTTGTTACTTTTAAATTAAATAAAAGTATGAATCATAAAGACAAGTGAGATTGATTTAGGAGAATAGGAAAGTCAGGTGCATTTGATGACAATGACTTACGGTTTTATTGTCTTTTTAAAACAACACATACCTTAAATTGTTGAGTACAGGAAGTAGATGACATCCTGAAAGAGAACACATTATGAATAATAATCATAACAGTAATAATAATAAAAATAAATCTTCCAAGAAATAATAAAAATTACAAATTCAACAATTATGACTCGTTCTCTTCAACACTTATTACGTAATGGTGTAAATATTATTAAAATCTTAAGATATTTACCTATAAATTCGTTGCGTAGTCGCACACGATCCGTTAATCGAGCGGTTGATATGATAAGGCAATTAATAAAAGCCACTAAAGCTGTTTGATAATCAACAGCAGTCGTACGGTCCAATTCTTGAACAATCACATTCAGTCTATATCTCTCACCTTTCAATTTCTATCGAAAGAAAAACCAAAACAAAAATCAATGATTATTGCACAATTGTTAGGTGAAATGGTGAAAATGCATATTATATGAAACTTATGCAAGTCGGCATAATTACAACGTTTTCAACAACAAACAGACGCCCTTAAGATGTGAAATCTTGTGTAAATTCTACAATATTCGGGGGGATAAAGTAATTATTGTGAAATTATGCTACTGGTTATAAACTTGGCCATGGATTCGTTTGTATTTAGTAAACACAAACCTTGTAATGTTCCAGAGTATCAAGAGCTCGAGCATGTCCCTCTTCATTGTGCACACACAGAGCTGATAACAATTCAAAAACTTGCTTCTTTACGGTGATATTACTTGTATCTAAAGCGGCAGCTAATTTACGTATATATTCCGGATTCTCCACAATAAAATCAAGGCCTATACGAGAATCCATTGTTGGCACCATCGGTTGCCTGCAATCACAAAATATAATTATAGCTTGATGCCCAACATGATTTGTATTTGTATGAATGAACTTGGCATTCTTCTTTTTTTTTGGCCCGAAACTAAAGGAAGTCGTTTACCAGTGGTTTACAGTGGTAGAAAAAAAACCGGTATGATTGTATGACTAGTTCGCCTACTTGATGTCTATATTTGCATGTGGCAACTTGATCGTTTTACGTATGAATTAAAGAAAACACTCACAAATTTAAAGAGAAAAAAATAAAATTGATAGAAAATCTACCGCAGGGTTATACTGCATTATAAAAACTGTGTGTGTTCGATTAGCGTTTTACCATGCAAATGACGGGATTAAGTAACAAATGTTTGTAAGAGCTTGAATGCCTTGAAGCATCTAATCGATCTAGAAAATTACGAATTTCTGGGAAGTTTTTGTTTCTAATTAATAATGATTATTGTTAGAGTACTACAACAAAAGAATATGTACGGTAATAAATTTTAAAGTTTTCGATAGTATAATAACTGGTTCCATATAGGTTAATCTTGGTGTTTAAATTTAAAATATTGCACAATATTAATTGCATATTCGTGCATATCTTTGATTTCAATCTCTACATTTTCGATTATTATTGTTATTAAAAAATCAATAAAATTAACCATTATTGTTTATAATATACAGAGAAAGATTATTTTGTCACTTCATATATTTTATGAGTTTATATTTGCATTTATAAATTAAAACATCCGCTTTTGCAATTTTATTTAATTTATCTCATAAACGTTGTGTCTCTACAAAACCCCTAAACTTAACAAATCTGTACGTCATGTTCCATTGGGATCGCCTCGTTAAAGTAATATAGTGAACATAGTGCAAACTTTGATAAATCGTTGGGCGGATTCTAACCAGAAACGGACTGGTCGGGCTATTGCTCTTTTTGTAATAATTTTGTTTCTTATGAAAAGGGGCTACTCTACAAAAGCCTGTGCTCTCCTGATTCTGGAATTTTTTCAGCAAACCAACCAGATTGGTTCTAATTGCTGAAAAAATATATAAACTCGTTTGAATAATCTACAGCTTAGGCATTTGATCTAAGCACACAGTGTTCTGGTTTTTGATATCCTGTCATAAGTTATGAGCCGACAATTTTTTTACTTATTTCAATATCGGCCATCTTTGTCTTAAAACAGTGGTAAATCGTGTCACACTTTGTCAGACAAAGAAAGTATTGCACATTGTTACTAAAAGTACGCAGAGGTCCAACAAATCGTCCTCTTAACATTTTTAACCTGGTCCAAATTTTGGTAGTTTTTTTTATTTATTGAAAGACCGTAAACAAACTCTTTAATTTTAAATATGAAGCATTCTCTGGAAAACCTTGGAATATCCCTGAGCACGTGTGTCAGACAAAGATAGAACTGTTTAGAATATGCTTCTATACTAAATTCACCGACCAAAGGATTACTAGATTTGACAGATGTTGGGTTAAACAAAGTCTCAGGCAGCCTCAGGACTGTAAGCGGAGATATGGATACAAACAAATAAATCCCTAGAAATATCACTGTATTCAAGGGTACCAACTTAAACCTAGGAACCCTTTGGTCGATGAATTTACTATATCTTTATCTATCACAAAAAATCCTAATGATCATGATAAAGATAGCATACACTAACAATAGCGCCATCTAGCTTTCGGTAACATATCGTGGGATGAAAAGGGATCGTTTTTATAGCCTTCCCTCACCCAATATTCAGCTATCTTTGTCTTAAATAATGGCATGTAAATTATGTTGTAGACAATTTGTAAGACAAAGAAAGCACTACATTCTATTGCATAACTAAAACTAACAGATTTTGTTAACTAATGCTTATGTCCAAAATAGCTGATGTTTATTGCTTTGGTTTGTTAAAACTAAGCTATCGGGGGTCCAAGAAATCGTCCTCATAACGCTTTTTACAGGTTCCAAATTTTTGTAGTCCTTTTTTTAAAGATGAGGCTCTTTTTAGAAAGCTATAAAATATACATGAACAAATGTATTTGAGAGAGATCGAATTGAATTTCATAAAACTGTTTCAGGAATGATTATACAGAATGTGCTTATGTCTTTGTCCATCACAAAGAAATCCTAAATCTCATGATAAAGACAACAAGCAATAATCAGCTGTCTTTGTCTTAAAATATAGCTTGAATAATTTGTGAGACAAAGAGAATCATCTTCTATTGAAAAAGTCTAAAAATTCTTATGTTGATAGTAAAAAGGGTTATTCTGGGCTAATCTTCAGAAAGGACATGGGATGCAGTAAATTAAGAAAAAACCTTCCAATTCGAAACAGAACAGCTGTACATAAATCTATCAGAGAGAGAGAGAGAGGAATTTATTTAACATTACTACAATGTCATAAAGTGCAAGACGTAACTACTCTCTCATAAAATTCATTCCAAATACACGTTTTGTGTTCTGCTTCTTCTTCTGTTCAATAGAGTACTATGATTACAGTGAGAGAACACAATCCACATGGTTGGGTCGCAATTGGGATACTTTTAAAGGCAGTGGTTCTCAAACTCATTTCTTTTTTGACTACCTTCTTGGAACTTAGTAGAAATCTCGTATAACAGAAGATTTCAAAGAATGAAAGTAGTATTTTTTTGAAAAATGTTTACTTTCATTGTTTGGGGCTTCCGGCATGGGCTGTATCTATTTTGCAAAGGGTGTGACAACTGGTAAAGTTGACAATCTTACCATCCAAGAAACCAGAGGGGTTGGGCGAAATCCCTATATAGGTTCTTTCAATGTGTAGAAATGAATCGGCAATAGTTTTATGGTTTTGTAGTATTTTTAAATAAATTCCACTGTAGTAACCTTCCCGAAATGAGAAATTTTTATTTCTTGTTGTTGAGTATTGACTTAAAAATCAATCATTTTATGGCAGCCCAACAAAGGCACTCGTCGTAGATAGCACTCGTATACCATAAATAATACAAAATGCAACTAGATAATTTACAACTCTCACCAAATGTGCATAAAGACCTTTTCTAAAGCTGGTAGTTGGATTGAGGGAAAAGGAATGGTCAATCTATCCTTACTTTGAATAATATTTCATTGATCGAGACTAATTGTAAGCAAAATAAAGCAAATATTTATAAACAAATGGAAAATCTTTGTGCGTAAAAAATAATTGTACTTTTATCGACATCTTCATTATCTGAGTCTCCATCACGGCGGGCGTAAACTCGGCGCCAAAACTACCTGCTGCATAACAGGAACATGTAAACTCGGCGCCAAAGTAAACTATTGTTAAGAAATAACACCATGGCAAATTTTGTTTACTGAAATAATTAAAATTAAAGATCTGATGTAAAAACAAAGGATTTCAATAGTAAAGAAACAGAAATTACGTTTTATTGCGTACTGTTTAATAAAAAACACTTCTCTTTTAGCTTTTACAGTTTTATCTTTTAACTTACATTTAAACTTTGTAGTTTAATGTATGTTTCAATTTGACATTCTTTTAACTTTTCAATAAAGACGTATATAGACGGATGACGTGCATAAAAAGAGGAATTAAACTTCTTATGGAACTAAGGAAAGTGCATTGTATTGTATAATATAAAAACCTTTTTTCTTTTCTAAACAGACAGGTACCTAGAGAAGGGCCGGCGCCGAGTTTACATGTTGTAAAGACATACCCTTTTAGAAACCTAGGTAAAGGGATTATTTTCGCGCCGAGTTTACTACCGTCCCTCCATCACTATCGTTATTTGTGTTGATGATTATTTCTGGACATTCAGATATTCCTAGAACACTATCCTCAATTTTAGTTACATGTTGGACACAATTGCGCCATAATTGCTTATCTATATTTTCTACTGTTCTTCTTATTTGACCTTCGAACTCGATGTTTCAGTTGACTCTACACGAGTAGATTTTCTTTAAATCACTTTTCAAACAGCACTGTGTCTATATCTTGATGGTAATCTGCCGAACAATTAGCGATATTTTCACACTATATTAACAAGCCGTTTGGCACCCAACCATCGACACTTCGAACATGGAGTATTGCAACTCATTTATCTCTTCCACAGGGCATTTTTAAGACGCATTTATTAGAATTGTCAATTCATCCTTTGTTGACTGTGTCGTGGTTATCAACCCAAGTTCTATCCAAATAATATATATGCCGATTTTGATTATAAAAATAGCGTATTTTTTGAATAATCTCGGTTCATATTTTTAAGATGCAAAGGCGTTCGGTCTCCATTATACGAAGTCTCTTGCTAATGCATCTATAATGAAAAGCTAGTCGTTCTAATGTATTTGGAGCATATGGAAAGGGTATTTGCCGCTCCAACATTTTTAATTTTATTCCTTGTACAGTGGGTACGATTTTGTCTTCATACAAGCTGTAAATTATATTCTTAATTTCTTTTTTCCCAATCATTGAAAGAATTAATGACAATTTTCGCTGCAGTCGACTTTGGGACTTCTGTAAACTCTGTCGTTGTTTTCAGCGGACACGCATCAAAATTAGTTATGCAAAAAAAAACGAGGACACTACCACGAAGATGGAATATGTATTCATATTTTTCAGAATTTTGAAATACGTAATTTTTATTTTACTTGTCCATTCCTTTTCCCTCAACCCAACTACCTGCTTCGGAAAAGATCTTTATACACATTTGGTGAAAGTTGTAAATTACCTAGTTACAGTCCATTTCATCCGCTAACGTTTTTTGACTTAAGTCATAAATAAAAATTTGTGGTTTACATAATAGACGTAAAATTTACAATGGCCGTTTGGAGATATCGTAAATCATACAGAGTGGTCGACCAATTCACCATCTGTTTATATACATATTTAGATGTTTCTTGCAGCAGGTACAAAATTGAATTTGTCGACCACTCTGCTTGATTTACGATATCTCCAAACGGCTTTGTAAATTTTACATCTATTGTGTAAACCACAAATTTTTATTTGCAGCTTAAGGAAAAAAACGTTAGCAAATGAAATGGACTATACATTTTGTAGGACTTTGTTAGGACTATCATAAAACGATTGACTTATAAGTAAATACTCAACAACAAAAAATAAAAATTTCTTATTTCGGGAAGGTTACTACTATATGTGCCAAATTAAATAAAGACATCACTTTTCATTTTTGTTTACAATTTCATAGTATAGGTGGCGCTGTAAATTTCTCTAAATTACTTAGGCAAAATGCCACACCTGTATATTAAAAACAAAACTACATAACATCCCTCTAGTATCGCCCCCACATTAGAAACTATTGGATTATTAGACAATTTCTGATTCGAATTCGATCAATTATCTCTCTATCTCTTTTCTTATCATTTATATATTAAATCACCTCCAAATTGATGAAGGTACCGCCGTTTTTTGAGGTGTGTTTATATGGAAATTTTCACAAAACAAAAAACCACAAGCAATCAATCCTTCATCACTATTTTTGTTATTAAATCAAATTACAAACAATCAACATATATAGATTTTGTTTTAATTTGAAAAAGATGGTCAAAGAGGCGCCAATCTACAGATGGTGGTTGACTCTCTCGTTCTGTCTTCTATAGGCCACATAATGTTGAAAGTGTGTTTAGCCGCCTTGGACTAATTTATCCAAATTTGGTATTATTTTGCACAATTGTATATATGTTTACAGTTCATACATACTTACTTATGTATATACATATATATATAAAAACCATATATACATTTTAGATAATAATCTAACTGTTTCTATCGTCAATGGTATTTTTCTATCTCTCTCTTTACATCAAAGATGCCGACCTGTCTATCATTGCGTTACCTTGGTAATTGAGGATTATTTCCAATTATTATTATTATTTTTTTATAATAATTAATTCGACAAATTTAATTCCGGTCAAATTAATACGACATTGACGATAACAATCTGTACCTGTTGTTGCGTTGTTGTTGTTATTTTTCGGTTAAAACTCGAATTTGTTATTTAGATTAAGTTTATTGGAAAAATTAACGATTACTTGGTAATTATCGAATCAGATGCACCATAAAATCATATGGTATAACGAATTTAGGAACGGAAATAGGTGCAGTACAAGAAGAGCCTGTTGTCTCGATGATGGAATTATGCATCAGTGCGTCCAACAATTACAAATATTGTTAGAAATCTTTGGGAATCACGGGAGAAACTTTACAGACGTCTCTCTTATCTTTATGATCATCTCCTTTTTCTATCGCTCTCATCTATAGCAGAACCCCCCAAAAACCACGCCTTCTGACGGTTGCAATTACATGAAACGGTCTCTAATTTGAATTTTAATCGGTTTGTTGAACTGTCGTTTGGTTGTGAAGAGAAAAAAAACACCTACCCGAATCCTGTCTTATTTGCAAAACCAACGAAAATTATTGATTGATTGCTAGTTAGCATGCGAATTCGTTAAATATCAAATTCAATATTTGAAATGCTAATTTGTTTATTGATTTACCGTGAAGATCACATAGAGTGGTACCATTTTTGGTAGTGTAGCTACAATCAATTTGAAAATTAGTACAATTACTATGTAACGAAATTACGATCGAAATAAATAAACATCTATGGAAAGAGCGACCGTTTATAATTCAAATTCATGCAAATATTTTCTTTGTCTTTCCACAAACAGTGTGTGTGTGTGTGTGTGTGTGCGTATAGTTATATCCATGTGTTGAATACGTTTAAAAATAAACTGGAATTAGAATGACCAATGTTGTTGTTATCCAACTCGATTCTATAACGAAAAGACTGGTCAAGGGTAATGAAGAATTTCCACAAAGTTTACAACAGAAATTACATGATTTCCAACAATAATCAAAACGAGAACCGAACGATCTGTAGGTGTTGTTGGATTTTTCTTTCATGATTCATTTTTGTTCAATTTTGTCGGTAAAATGATACTTCATGGTGTTTCTAGAATCACCCGAAATCTTGAATTTTACTCGAAAAACATCGACATTGACATTTAAGTAACACAACAACAGAAAAAAAATTGAGAAATGAAAAATGATAGAGTTATAGAGAGAAAAGCGTCAACCCACACACGCAAAGACGTTAATTGAGATAATTGTCGTTTATTTTCTTGATATTATTGCTGTTGATTATTAATGATTATTTTTTTTTATTTAATATACATAATTGATTGTGTGCGTAATTACAAATATAGCAATTTATCGTATCAATTTTGTGGATATAGTCCATCTAAAAATTAAGTATAAAATTTCAAATAGTAGAAATGCAGCTAATTTACACAACGAAAAATAGTCCCTGTATTAAGACCCAAATTTTGTTTTTTTATTGTATTAAACTGAAAATTGATTTATAAGGGTTTCACAATATCCAAAGAAATATAAAATATTGAACTTCTTGGTTAACATTAAACAAAATTACACCAAATTATGTAAACAAATGCGTAGGGTTTTATTCAAACAAGAGTGCCACAATATAATTTTTTTTTCTTTCATGTAAACGTGTAAAAGTTAGGAACTTTGCAAACATTAGGTTGCCTATAACCTTCCATCTGTTCTATGAAATTTTATACTTAATTTTTGGACATAGTATACTTCAATGTTTAAAGCTGTGTTAACATGGAGCGCAAAACGTTGGTGCAAATTTTCTAATCATACAACATGAGTTAAAAGACAATACAGAGAACCAGTCTTAATTTTTCCGGAACGGGGTGTCGATAATATGCCTGAAGCTCCAGAAAAGCTACAGAGAACATTTCGAATTGTAGAATTTTTCCAATCTCATTATCATCAACATCTTTGTATTTAGATTCTGATGCAAATACGTCCAACAGAGATAGAAGAACTAAGCTACATTTATTTTTTGATGTCACAAAAATCTTGCAAGTCTTGATTTAAACATACAGCTAAAGCATTTGGCCTAGGTTTATTTAAATCACTTAAAATACGGGATGTATCATAAATGGAATGATTTAAAGCAATAAATTCGATTGCTGAAATCAGTAAGATGCTGAAGTTGTTTTTTTTATCTTAAGCCGCGTGTTCTTTGAGTTATAATATTTTTAATTCAACCAATCAAAAAACAATTATTTAAATGATAACAAATTATGAATCAAGTTGCTCTGATTGCTTAACAATTAATATCAAAAGTAACATTTAAGTCAGTGGTGTTCGTCACTGTAATTTCTAGTTTGATTTATGTGCAAATATCGTAAAAGCTAGCGTGTCATTCCACATGCAATCGTCTGGTTGGCAAAGCCGACTAATCTTAGATTTTGCTGTAACTTTGAGGGACTGTTCTTTAGAACAAAATGTATGCACATTTACTTTTTATAAGCGGCCGTGTCGGCCTATTCGAATTAAGACTCTTAAGAAATGTAATTTTTAGGCTTTATCAATTTTAGCTATAAAAATTTTCCTATTTAAGACATACATATACGTTTGAGGCGACATTTTGAAGGTAAAAGAAGAAGTAGTTTTTATGTGACAGATAAAAATTTGCTCAGTTAATACCTGTGCCAAAGATACGGGTTTTACTCAATTTTTGTTTTTTTTTTAAATTGACTCCAGCGTCTCAACTGATTAGTGTAAGTGAATAATGTTACCCAGAAATTAAGTGTACATATCGTAGAAAAAATAACGCCAATAATTAATCCGAATAGCCCACTCTTTATAAACAAATTCTTTGCTTGAAATTTCTAAAAATCCCATTGTTTAGGCTATAAAATGAACATGTTGACTGCCACATGAAGATATGAAATTTACAGGATCTTCACGTCTTATCTTCAACTTCAAATGTCTGCAAAGCTCGTTTTCACTCTTAGTGAGTGTGAAAGTAGCTTTTTTATTATTATAATCAGGATAATTAATATTATTAATTATAATAATAATAATAATAATAATAGCCGATAATACGTATTTTTTTCATCTAACATAAGAGACCGATGCAATTATAATACCTAGTCTCTTTCAATGGAAATTATAAAGTGAGATAGTAAAAAGATGTCTGTTTCTAAACAGTGTCGTAAGTACGTGAGACAAAGATAAACTTACATCTTATAGAAGTACGAAAAAAGAGACTTGACTACAGTTAAGGCAGCTGATCTAAGCTATATCGGGAAATATCGCCATTCAGAAAAACATAGTTACTTTCAGATCCGTTTGAAATTTTGTAGAATATTGCAATAAAAAAAATGTTCCTGTTTTAAGTGTAAATAAACAAATGTATTAAACAGTATATAGGTATTTTTATCTCCATCTCTATTTACAGATCAGGCTTTTGATGAGATATTGCCACCTTAATTGTACAGTTGTGTCTTTGTCTGGCACATTTGTCCCCAGATGCACCACATAGGGATGCATGCGAGATCCTTGTGCATACAACAAAGATAACAAATCGATAATAATAGAACAGAATCAATAAATCCTACCGTTGACATTAGTTTCGTATGGGCGTTTATATGTGATTTGCAACTTATAAATTACAATGTTTTAATGAAAATTATACAATCAACGTAATTTATTATAATGGTTCTTTATAAAGATATTATATTACCTGATTAATTATTTATAAAGAACTGTCACGGTCTTGTCAAAATCTGTTCTTTTTTTTTCAGGATAAATAAGAAATACAAATATAAAACAAAAGTGACTTACTTGATGAGTTAAGTCGAATTGACAACCTGAAATTAACAACAAAAAACTGCACAATTACAAAAAAGATTAACGAATAATTTAATCTCGAAAAATCCATACAATTTTAATAATTGAAATCAAACAAAACAAACACTGTACTAATATGAAGCCTTTATGGTTTTAATAAATCTACCTCTAATTAAGAAATTGTCTAATTATTTCTCAATTTTGATTAATTAAAAGATCAACCTTCAGTGCTGACCTTCTGAATTCGCTTGAATAGACCATCAAAGTAATTGCCATTTGAACTATCTATTTTATCTATAAATTTATATAGTACAAATTAATGATCAACTGAACAAGAATTGAACGATTAAATAGATAATATGTCTGTTCTATATAGACGCACACACTTGATTACTACATAAAGTAGTAATATGAACTAGGTTGATTCAAGGAAAGGAAATTACAAGCACTTTGTACGGATCTTTATGGAATCTCTTACATGGCATCTTTAAACCAAGAGTGTCAATTAATAGAAGAGACGACGAGAGTCTGTTTTATTTTCAATTATGTGTATGATTTCTCTCTTGTCTAATACAAAATTCAAACACTCACTTAATCTATAATTAATTGGTAATTTTTAAAGTATGTAACATTTCAAAGATATTGTTGGTTGGCATTTTCATATCGTAAAATTACATATTTATGTTTGATTTTTTCTTCATATAAAATGAATTGCAATTTTTCACTGACTCTAAGGCCAACCACATTAATCAAAATAATAGACGCGGTGTAATTTTTTTCCTTTTATTACAAAAGTGAATAGAAAAAGCAGCATATACCGGCCGTCTAGCTTAATAATGGTTTGAGTGCTTTAGTATTTATTAGAAAGCCACTCCGCCACTGTCATTAGAGAACGTCAGCCATCTGAAGATGTCGCTTGTGAAGGGATGTATTGAAAATAACAGAGAGGTAAAGGGAGATAATGAGACACACACACACAGATAAAATAAGAGAAAGATAAAGAAAGAGAAGAGATAGGAAGAGAGAAGGGCGCCCAAGAAGTTGTTTTTGTGGAGGGTTGTGTTAAAGATCGCAGAGAGGTATAGGGAGGGATAATGAGAGAAAAACAAGGTAAACTGTAGACAGAGAAAGAGAGAGAATTGAAAATGTTTTTTTTTGTCGTGGGTTAGGTTAAAGATGAGAGAGTAAGAGAAAAAGCGTATTATGAAGATGAGAGATGTAATTCCATGGTGCTTTCTTCGCTAGCTATTCCCGTAGCCTTACCACAAAATACACAATGTCCTCTAATGTAAGTGTTGAGAATTTTTGAAAAAGTGTGATGTTAGAAATATCTATTGGTTTGGTAACTCATCTGATTACAAGGGATCCTAATGAGCCGCAGTACGTCTTTTTGATAATAAAAGACAACAATGTGCCACTTAGGTGACAAAAATCTAGAAAAGCGCGAGAAATGAAAATCAAAACTTACGTATGGTCAATCAAGCATAAAAGATGTGTCAAAAGGGAGAATAATACTTTCCATTGAAGAGAGTGCATTTTAATTAGCTGCAGCCTAACTTTTTAACAGTCTTTACGAACGCCATCTCGGGCCAGCCCTGCTGACTGGAATATTTATATTGTGGTAAATATGGCGTACAGTTTTTTTTTGACCGGACACCCTGTAGGTCACCACAATTTTCTACGTAAATTAGGAGACAAAAAAAACAACAAACTTTGTAAAACAACTTGGCCAAATTTAGAATGTTGAATGTCAATTACAAAATGAAATTCGTATTAAAATAGCAATAATGACTTTTATTATCCATTTACGGTGTAGCATTTGTTTTTCAAATTACAATAAATTAAATAAGAAATAATACATTTTTTTTTGTATAAGATTTTTTTCTTTCTAACAACAATAACGCTAGCAATTATGATAATGATAATGACACAACAAGGTGAACTTATAGGAAGATACTCACAATTATTTTATAGGTAATTGCTAATTAATATTGCAGCAATTATATGAATATTTATGGAGAGTTACAAAACACCCATTAATAGTGCCAATGTTGAATAGAATCAACAACAATATGATATTTGAACACCATTAAAATAGTGTGTGTAGTACAATATTTGTACGGTAATCGAGTGAGAGATCCGGGTTCGATTCTCGCACTAGTTTTTTTTTTTAATCAAAATCTTACCATTTTAAGTGAAAGTAACAGTTTTTTTCTATCGAATTTCATTACAACATTTGAATTTTGATGCTTTTTTTAATGTCAAAACAATTGTTATAAATCACCCGATTAGTGTTTGTCAATAATTGATCGAACAGCAGGTGTCGATGATATTTCACGATACATTTAAAACGAAGCTTTTTTACGAAATGCATTCACAATATACTCCATCATAATTATGTGCATTTGAGAGAAAGAGAATTGTGTAAAGTTCAACAGTTTGAATCTAATATAAAGATTAAAAGACGTCTTCAAATGCGGACTATTTCTTTTACAAATTGTCACGGACTTGATTGTAAAGATTGTTTGGTTTATTTGTTGGTTTAACAGAAATTTGACTCATAATGAAATCTATGCATTGTTCAAGAAACAAGTGTAGGTTCTGTGTATGGCCGGATAAATGAGTCTGTGTGTGTGTGATTCATTCTACTTACCCTAAACGGGTGGTAGAATTTACGACTATTCAATGAATGAAACAACAACGATATTGTCGCACATAGTTGTAAGATCCCATTATAGTCGCCTCCAGGGTCGATTTGAAATTGATTCAAAGCCCTTATTTGCATTTTAAAAAACTAGTAGTTTCATGATCGCTGCAATTAACAAGCAGGGCTGCCCTTAAACTAATTATTAGTGGAGCCTCTAATAAAGGGCAGTTTGTCATTGAAAATTTGGAAAAAGTGTGGTCCGAAGTGATGAAAAGCGCAAAACTTACAAATCTTCCCTACGGAGAAAGGAAACCAAACATATAGAACGGTGTTTATTCTGGAAAATAGATAATTCGAGCACCGGGTCACGAAATCTGCTTTGGAACTTGACTTTATTCCATTCAAATCGAGGTAGTATCGATTCGTATCCAGTGCCAAAACGATTCCACAATAAACTCGGTTAAATCAGTCTCACAATCAGTTAAGATTTGCAATTTATTGTTATTGTAAAGAAACAAAAATAGGTCACCAGTACGCTTATATCTCTCCTTTATAAATATGCAAATACGATCTTTAATCAATAATAATTGAATAATTATCATTTTGTATTTGTATTTGAACAACTAAAAAAAAAACGAGAAGAAGGTGGAGTTATCTGCATATTAACAAATAAACAAACAACCTTAATAACAGGCGAAAAATTACGTAGGCTTAAGAGGATTTCCTAACCATCCATCGACTTTCAAACAAATAAGAAAAAACCGAAATTACAACCCATCAGTTATTATCGCATTAAGTAGCAACTACTGTAAAAGAAAATAATCGTAAAAAAAGGAGGACAATAGAAATTGCGTCAAATACCCATATGGGTGTTGAATAATAATAAAAAAAATGTGTCGATCAGTTTTGACGGCCGGCCGTTATTGCAAATTTATTCAAATTATTTTGGAAAAATGATTCATTTTTTTTTTCGGGACGGATTATATTTTTTGGTTAATTTTAATTGGTTTTTCGTGGAAGACTGCGGTCGTTTAATATTTAATTGTTTTTTATCTCTTAAGGATGATGATGCTATTAAATATTCCAATCTGTCTGTTCTAAAAATACTTGGGAATGTTTTAAGTTAACTTAAGTACAAACTTAAGTGGACGATATTATCGCAATTATTAACAACGTTTCGGGTGTGTTTTTAGATTAGAAATAATTTTTAAGTACTCACATTTAATCACTTCTTCCTCGTTGTTTTCACCATCATCTTCAATCACCTGAGTGTCAATTTCTCCTTAAAAAAAAATAATAAATTGTATATAAAGACCAGCAACAATAATCCACATGTGAATAAATTGTATCCAACGATTAATTCTTACATCACTATTATAAATCAACGCACATGTACCTTTTGGCCGGATTTTTACGTGAATCCGTTGTTATAAACAAACATTCTTTATGGATATTATAAAATAAATACGAAAAATTACCACATTTCACACTTTTCACGTTTATAACAGCAACCGTTTGTGATAGAAAAAAATTTGAATTTTTTTTTTGAATAAAATTATAAATACGGCGCCACACTAAGGATCACCACAATTACGCGGCCTTGTTGCTATTGTTGCTGGTACTCTAGTGCCAACTAACTGGCTAGTAGTAGTTGTAGTAGTGCCGCAGATCCGCCAGTTAATACTGAAAGATAGGAGAAACACATACACGGCGAAACAGAAAAAAAATGTTGAGCAGTAACCTCGTCGGGGGACACTTTCACTATCGTTGTCCTCTTCCACCTGCATGTATGTGTGGGGACTATGTAAATTCAACAGCAAAAAAAAAACCATGTGGGTTGTTTTAACTATTTTATGCTTGACTACTGGTACTGGTCTTCGTACAGTTGGATGGTGTTTGAATGTGCGCAAAACAACCCCTATTGTCTTCAAACAAAAAAAATATAAAAAGTTGACTTGATAAATCAATGAATCGATCCGTGGACCGGTGCCAAGTACTGCAATCAATATTAGGGCCTGTTACAACTAAAGGTTTATTCACAGGTTAGGAACGAAGGATCAGATCCGTCGATCTATACAGGTTTTGCAATAAAACTCTCAACGCTTGAGTAAATCTTAATAATTTTTTTTTAAACTAATTCCCTCACAATCATCAAATATACACAAATATTGTCTTTCACTCCATTATAATTCCGAATTTAATTAATTTACAGCTACAAAATCACCTAAATTATAGAGTGTAATGTTGTATGATCACAGGATCAAATGATTAAAACTAAAAACAATACGCCGTAATCCCCCATCATCATCCCCAATAATCCACTAGGAATATAAATAGTTTCATTGTAATTGTTGCTGAAAACAGAACGTTAATTACGATATTTTTGCCGTAAATAAAATACTTACTTAAATAAATAATAGGAAATGTAGCAAATAGTGTAAGCATTTTTAAGGGTGGGAACTAATATCTACTAATTATGACTAATAAAAAAGCTTTATCGTGGATGAAGTGTGCGTTGCGTGTAAGATTGGACTTCCCTGGACAATGAACTAGCCGAACTCCATCTAGACATCTACCACAACCATAACACAAAAATAAGCCACACACCAAAAAATTTATATCAAAAAAATTAAAATAATTGAGAAATTAATAAAGGAAAAAATGTGGAATTTTTGGGTGATTTAAGCGTCATGCATTTATGAAAAATGCTTACGTTTTTATACACGATTTCATTTCCTCTTCTATTTTTTTTTTCGTTTAAGAATAAGAAATAAGAATAAGAAATTTCTAGAAATAATTTAAATTACCTGCGAATTCTCATCGAATTGTTGTTGTAATGGTTGTGATGGTGTTAAGAAATCCATTGGTGCATTCGGATCGTTCACCGGTTGTGGTATAAAGAAATTCATTGTTTGATTAGTTGGTGCTGTTATTGGTAAATTTGGAGCTGGTATTTGTTGAGATCCTTGTTTCGCATTTGGATTAAATACATCAATATACGATTTTTTTAAATCTAAAAAAAATCAATCTTTAGATAAGAAAATTGTGGGAATTCTTGAGAATACTTCGGCCTCTTTGTAATTTAAACATGTTAGGTTGTGGCACTATTGGCGGTTTAGTACTGTTACTATCTAATTGTTGTTGTGGCTGTTGATGCTGTTGTTGAATGTGTATTGGATTAATCGGTTGCATTTTCGGTTGAATCTCAGCCATTTTCGGTGGTGGTTTGAATTCATTACCACCATCCGTAGCGTCTTCGTCTGTGTTGATCCAGCGCTTCTTATCCGGATCCCAAACAATCTACAATTGTTGAAGATAATTAGAGTGTAAGAGAAATAGAAGCGGATTTACACTAGGATTCTTATCATCTGGCAATTTCATTTGATTCTTAGGCTTTAACGATAATTTACTAAAAATACCACCGAACCAACCATTACCAGACGATTTCTCTAAACTATTCTCATCAACTTTATTTTTATTGGTAATCGGTTCTTTTTTCGTTGCATTTCCTACTTCGTGCGATAAAGGTTCATCATCGTAAGCCGGTGATTTAAACTGATTTGGCATAGAAATTTCCGGCTGTTGTTGTTGTTGATGTTGCTGTGTTGGAATATCCTGTGAATAGTAAAAAATTTAAACAACAATAAAATTGAATAGTAAAATTGTAGGCTTTTTTCTTATTTCGAATATTATCGAAAAAAACCCAATAATTCAATCGATCAACTTTATTTAAACAAATTCAGAAAAAAACATGATTACAAGAATAAGCTTGCTCTAAATACTAAACAACACAATTACAAATACAATAATAACAACAATTATAACAACAACAACTATCGAGACTATTTTTTTCGTCTTTTTAATAATTGTGATCAATCTTTAGATAGGACGATCAATATCGAACGTTTTCGGTGGTCCATATTCACGTACTTTTTGTGTCTGTTTCACTGGTTTCTTATCAACTTTCTTATCAATTTTTTCAGAATTATTATCCTGTTTAAATGGCAAATCAATCGGATACGTACCACCGAAAACTAATGGCTTATAAATCACATCCTTTTCTTGACTATTACTTTTAAATAATGTATTCTTTAGATTTGTAAACACATTCTTTGTACTCTTTTTCGCCCAAATATCAACAGTATCAGTAATTATATCACGTTTATATTTTCTGTTATTATTATTATTATTGTTATTATTTGTATTTTTATCTAATTTCAATTTATTAAAATTCAAACTAAACTCCTGTGCTGTTATCGACATATTACTTTGTGCATCATAATATTTGACTATTGTTGTTGTTGATGTTGTTGTAGTTACAGGTAGATTCGGTGCAGATTCTGTTGTATCTAACGATTTATATTTAATAATTCTCCTATTTTTATTATCATTATTATTATTATTATTATTATTATTATTCGTATTATCGAACGTGTTATATTTTGTTAATTTCTTTGTTGAATCATTTTTTATTGTTATAATTTTCGTATTTGTATCTTTATAACAAATCAATTGTGATTTCTCTTCATTTTTATAAATCTTGTGTTGTTGGCGCCGATGTCGACAATAATTACCATAATCCAATTCATAATCACTACTATCACGTGATGAACTCTTTTTATCGAAACTATCAAATTTATTTGTATTCGTTATATTGAAATCTTCAGCACTACGGATTTTCAATGGAAGAATTTTTGTTTTTCTATTAAAACCACCCTTATTGATAATACTATCTAAAGATTTTTGTGATTGTTGTAATGTTGTTGTTGCTGTTGTTGTTAATAAATTATTATTATTAGGTGATAATTGTTTAACAATACAATTCGTATTCGTTAAACGTTTACGTGATGTTTGCGTAGTTGTTGGATTTAACTTGAGCAAAAATGTTGAACCATTATTATTATTACATGAAGTTGTACTTACTTCAGATGGTGATTTCTCAACTTCATCCGGCTGCTATCCGTACAAAAATTAGCAATAGTAAAGCAATAAATTGTTTAAATTGTGTTAAAATTTAATATTTGCACAGTAAAATGGATCTTTTTCCAATACTAACTGTTAAATTACTAGTTTTTATCAAGTAATATCTCCTCAGTAATGGAGTATTCTAATCGCTTGTGAATAAGGTACTTTATTCGCTAGTGAATAAAAATTTTTAACCACTACTAAATAAGAACCATATTTTCAAATTATTACACACATTATCTTAACAAGTAACAAATTTGACACAACTGATTTCGCTTCATTTTTGAATATTTTGTGTTAATAAAATTCATTTCTTGCTGAGTAGCAAACATTTTGAAGTAATTGAGAAGAGGTGCAGCTTGAATTCTTTACGAATAAAACAAAAGAAATAAATAAAAACAATTGCTAATTCTTTATAAAAACCCAATAGCAACCAGCATAGGTAACTATGCAAATCATTGTTCTATAAATGCCTAGAATGTAAGAAAATTTACAAAAATTAAAATTCAAAGGGACTTTATAGTAATTAATGTATCAAGGGCGTTATGGGGTACATAACGCTTGAGGCGCCTGAGTGTCGACAGTGTACGGCCCGAGGGCGTTATGCCCAAAATGCCCGTGGAGCATTCATGAGTTTATGTCATAAGTAAAAGAAGCAATTTAACTTTTTTTTAAAATTTTTCTTTGACATCTGAAAAATTGAGTTTATGATCGCATTTTTTAATGACTACAAAAAAGATTGTTTATCATAGCAACGGGCTCTAACAGCGGGCTGTTATTTTTCATAACGCCATCGCAACGCCATAATGGCCCGTCGTCAAGTAAACAATTATTATTTGCTTATTAATGCGATCGTTTTGATATCTATTAATAGTTCAATGATATATACCTACGTATGACATAAAAGTAAGTATTGTACCCATTGTACAATAAATAATTATTTTATTTTTCTCTAGCACACATTTTAAACAAGTTCAAGAAAGTTAAACATAAATTAAGTAATCTTTTAAAATAAATAAATAAAAACAAATGCTAGGGCTTTGGACAACAGCAACCAACAACCAGTGGTAATTTGATGAATAACTCGTGTAATAACATTAGAAAATTCCAGAAAAAAATTATAGCAAGTATTGGAAAAAAAATGTTGTATTGCACACGGTGGTAATCACTTTATCCACTAGCGGATTTAGCTCGTGGATAAAGTATGACTTTATCGCCTTGTACAATAGACGACTATTTATTGTGCAAATTTACAAACAAACAAAAATTCCAGTGGTACAACCCGCTTAAGCAATTATATAACAGAAAGCATCAACCACTGGATAAATTTACACGATTAAATCAAGTACTACCGTTTTAATTGATTATTTTGAAAACTCACCTCATTTTGAGCGATTTGACTGTAATAATTCTGTTGTTGTTGTTGTGGCTCTTCTACTTCTTGTTGAAAATTACTCTGCTCGGCCCATTGTTGCTGTTGTTGTTGTTGCCAATATTGTGATTGATCCTGGTATTGATTCAACGAATACACATCTTGTTGCTGTTGTTGTTGGGTTTGTTCCAGAGGACTAGTCTCAATTTGCGGCTCATTAAATTGTTGTTGTTGTTGTTGTTGATACGGCTCATATTGTGGTTGCCACGTTTGATTCTTCAATGTCAATTGTATTTCTTTCAAGTTCTTCAACCATGAATTATCCGGCCGACTTGTATCTAAATTAGCACCATAACTAGCACCCTCATCGTCAATATAATCAATACCAGCAGGATCGTAGAATTTTAAACGATCCCCCAATTTTATTATATCATTTATTAGATTCGTATCGATTTTATTTGGATGAATTTCAATAGATTTTGATATCCTCTCCAAATATGCTAAGGATTTCTCTAATAGACCCATATCAGCTAAACGTGTTGCTAACAAATATTTATAATATTGGAATTCATTTAAAATGAATTGATCATCATTTAAACTACATGCATATTCATAGATTTCTGTCATATGAATTGCTTCATTCGTTGCAAAATTCATCAATTGTTTACCATGATGATTTGCTCCTAACAATACTAATTTCGTTTCAGGATTTTGATAATGTCCAAAACCAACTTCTGCCATTAGATAACAGAATTGGGCCGCATACAGATTACCACGATTCAATAATGTATCACCTAAGATTGTGATAGCTTTACAATTCAATTCGGGACGTTGGGTGGAATTTGATAGGATCATGGCAAGATGGGGCCGCCAATCACCCCATTTCTCATCAGCAACACACTACAAATTTCAACAAAATCAATAGAAATATTATCAATAAAATTAATAAACAATTACAGTAACAGCAGCTGGAATTTTACCAGACAACAATTGATATAGAGTCTGTAATGGATCATTCATTGTTAAACCGTTAGCGAAACGCATTAAAACATTAGCATAAGTGCGTTTATCTAATTTACTAGCTAGAAATAGTGCATGTCCCCAAAGACCGTATTTCATCGCCCATTCTAATGCTTCTTTACACGAACCGTACAAGAGATATTCACGGAATTTATTGGTGATCTCGTCTTCTCTAATATTATTTAGTGATGCTGGTTGTGGAGGTGGTGGTAGCGATGATTCTTGATTCATTTCATCTAAATTACTAGCAATACTCGATACTATCGATGATGCAGCCTTTGGTGGAAATTCATGATCTTTTAATAATAATTCTGCAATATCTGTACCAACAACCATCTAAAAAAAAACCGGCAAATTAAAGAAAATTCCAAATAATATAAAGAATACGTACGCCATTCTGTCGTATTAACAATATTAATAATTCCCACATTAAAATATATGAATTTGGATCAACAATGTCCAAATTGTAAGCTTCTTTAATTTTCCATTCACAATATTCAATGATTGTCTTCTTATGTGTAACACCTTTAATTAATGGTCCAGGGAATTGTTTCAATTCTTGATAATCATCATCATTTGTTAATAGATAATCGAAATTATTTAATTCAATCATTGCTGATTGTCCATCCAATGGATAATTTGGTAAGATTTTAATTAATTTACCAGATGATATTGATGCTTTTATATGTGCTGTTGTGAATTTCATTGGTGTCATACGTTGGATTTGTTGGTGATCGTCATAATTTAATGATTGGTCGGTTTGATCGAATGTACGAGCATAACTAAAATAATTTTAATAATAACAATAATAATAGAAATTTTGTATAATAATTTTATAATAGGAATTATTAACCAGTAAACTACACGAAATAGAAAATCTTCAGTTTTTTGTATACAGGGCTTATCTGCGTTCAAAAATAGCAATTTTTTTCGTGCAATTTACTTACACTGCAATTTCGGTTCAGTTCATTGCAAATTCTTTGCAGCTATAAGTGGCTTTACATTTTAAGCACATGAGACAGTCTCCTCTGACAAGTAAAGTACGCGAACTGGAAACTGCCGATTTTCATGATTTTTGGCACATAGGTAGAGGAAACAATTCTAAGGGATGCGTATTTTTTCATTCGTGCCCATACTCAAGTTTAAGGGCGAAAATGGGGGTTGAAGTCCACCCTGCAAAATTATCTTTTCCAAAATATATCCAAAATGACAAAATTATTTTACAAATATTTAAAAATTGAACGATAGTTGTTTTCAGGGTCTATCAAATGGTGAAAACCGATTTTCGATATTTGGAGCTATAATCAATAATATGCATTTTTTTTTGGTTTTTCACCCCTCAGCCTCATAATTAACCCTATCAAGATATTTTGTATACAAGTAGCAAATTGTAAAATAAAACTTCTTTGGAATTTTTAATATTCCCACTAATTGAGGGTGTAATGCTTATGAAGAGTTGTAAGTTTGGACTTGACTTATTGTCACAAAATGTTAATTTGCCACTTATGTTCAATAATATTCAATGTATTTTCGAATGATGTATAATTTGCTATCCTTTGATTTTAAAAATGAATGATAGTTGCTTTCAATGGCCATCAAGTGGTGAAAACCAAGGTTCGATATCTGAGTTGGGGAGCTATAATTAAAAATATGTATTTTTTTTAGGGTTTCACCCCTTTCAACCCTATAATTAATCCTGTCAACATGATATTTTGTATACAAGTAGCAAATTGGAATATAAAACTTATCTGTCTTTCTAATTTTTGATATTCCAATAATTGAGGGTGTAATGCTTATGAAAGGTTGTAAGTTTGGGGTTCAATTTTAAAAAAACATTTTGTCACAAAATCTTAATTTGTCACTTACTTTAAATAATATTGAATGTACTTTCAAATGAAATATCATTTTCTACCCTTTCATGGGGTGGCCATAATGTTGAAGATTTAAATGCTGTTGTACCACTAGCAAAGACTGTAAGAATTATGAAGTTGCCTAAGGGATCTACAGGACTTATCCAGCCTTTGGACGTTTACAGATTTCGTCAATGAAAAAGTTTTGTTACTCATTTCTTACTTTGTAATATTATCTAGATATAGTTGTGATCTTCATTCGAGGAATAATAAAGTAACAAATTAATATTTTATGACAAAATGTTTTTTTTTTACAATTCAACCCTTCATAAGCATTACACCCCCAAAGGGTTAATAGTAAACATTGTATCTGTTGTCGGTTATTACTGACATTTGTGGTTCATTTCAGATATGTAACAAATGTAACATTTAATAATTATAAATGAGAATTTTTTCATAAACCAGAGAGTAGCAAATTATACATCATTCGAAAGTACATTGAATATTATTGAACATAAGTGGCAAATTGACATTTTGTGACAATAAGTCTTCTAACAATTCAACCTCAAACTTACAACCCCTCATAAGCATTACACCCTCAATTAGTGGGAATATTAATAATTGCAAAGCAGGTAAGTTTTATTTTACAATTTGCTATTTGTATACAAAATATTATCTTGATAGGGTTAATTATAGGGTTGAAGGGGGTGAAAAACAAAAAAAAAATGCATATTATCGATTATATTTCCAACACCAAGTCAGATATCGAAAATAGGCTTTTACCATTTGATAGCCCTTGAAAGCAACTATCATTCAGTTTTTAATAGTTGAAAAATAATGAGCCATTTTGGAAAAACTAATTTTGCAGGATGAACTTCAATGAAAAAATACGCATCCCTTAGAATCGTTCCCTCTACCTATAGACGAAAAATCATGAAAATCAGGAATTTCCACTTCGCGTACTTTACTTGAAAGCACGTATGGCGACCTCTGAGTGTAGGGCATCAAGCAAGTGGTAGACATGGGTAGACTGAAGAGTGCAACTTTTCAACTTCGCCGTAAAGCGAATAGAAAAACTTGACCTGCCCATGAGAATTTTTAGCGGCAAGACTTACTACACTTGGGAAGAAGTCTCGATTTTCATAATTTTTTTAGTAGAGACTATTCCAAAGATTACGAATCTAAAGTTAACGGGGCAAAATCAGTGAAAATTAAAAAATAATGTATATAATTGTTTATATCTCTATCCCTAACTGTTCAGTTTTTTTTTTTAAATATTGAGCCATTTTGGATATATGAATTAAAAAAACAGATGATTGAAAGGCACGAATTAAAGTATTTACAGTTTTTTTTTGTATATTATTTATCTCCTTGTCAATAGTTTTTTTTTAATTTCTGATCATAAAGGAACTTTGGACCCACTTGAAAAGAAGGCCGAATAGTCTCCTCTAGCGATGTAACGAAATTTATAAAAATTGACACTTTCCACTTCGCATAGTTTGCTTGTTACTCGCAATGAACTGAATCGCGTTTAAATGTTATGTTTCCATTTAAGAAGCATGCAAGCAAGCAAGCAATGAAATGAGATGATTATAGTTTTTCAAATAAAAATAGAAGTACCACAACCTAGAGAGAAACTACGATAATTATTAAAATTTTATATAAAAGAAAGATTACTACGAGAGGTTACATATATTTGTTTTTTTTTTGTTTTTGTTTTTAATTTAACGTCTTTAATCGTGTTGATCTCACCTAGAATTATCCAGACCGTACTGGCCTGCTATACTATGATTATCTCTGTAATAACCACTTCCTACATGTTGTAAACTTGCCTGACTATAAAAACTCTGACGTGTATACCTAAATTGGAGAAAGCACAATTTGAAGATCAAAAAAAATTAGCAACAAAACACAACAAAAAAAGCCCACTTGTGTAAAATGATGTGTGTTAAAATTGATGATGTGTGATTCTGTTTTGATTTATTAAAAAAAAAACAGTAAAACAAACCTATCTTTGACGAGTTCATCATTAGCTGAACTACGTCCTGAATGTACTGAAGCCCGACCTTCACCACCATATGATGGTGTCTCCCTTGAAGCAGCATCCTGATAATATTTCCGATAGATCTGCGCATACGCTTGTGGATCCGTTTTACGTAAATTCTCATAATATTGATACTGTTGATAATATTGACTATAAATATCATAACCAAAAGCCTACAAAAATACAATAATTGTTAATAATTATAATAACAATAATAATAAATAAAATACTTGGTAAGGATTGTAGACATCGTGATGGCGCCGATGCCGTTCTTTTTCACCACGATGATGCCGATTCCGTTCCCTACGATCTTGGCCACGATCACGATCACGTTCACGATAAGAATCATGTATCGAATCGGAACGACTTGATGCCCTCGATCTTGACTCATCCTCATAATTATCATCATAACGATAATAATCACGTCTTGGTGGTGGTGGATCACGGTAACGTTCATCATTACGCCGTTGATGACGACGTTCTTTATCTTTACGTGAATTATCATATTTACGATCATAATCTTCTTTATTACTATTAGTGGTATATCGTTTAGTATTACGTTCTTTATCACTATAATAATCGGTATTATCATCATCGTAACGGCGTTCTTTGTAACGTCGTCGATCATATTTACGATCATGATCACGATGATAATGATCGTTTGGTGAGTAACGATCGTAACGACGATGCTCACGTGATTGTTTCACTTGTTCATGATCACTCTCCGAACTTTCTTGACGACTCAGATGACGTCGATTTGTTTTATTATTATCATCATTATTACTATCATCGGTTACTGTAAGATTTTTTACCGAATTTATCAATTCTTTCTCTTCGAATTGGCCTTCAATCGAATCGCGCCGTAACGATTTCTTATTCTTTTTATTGCGCGTTTCTATTTTCGGTTTTACTAACAATTCTGTTGAGATATCAGCTCCTATTGTCTCAGATCGATCACCAGCTATTGTAGTTGGTTGTGTTAAAGTTGTATTAACTGTTATCGTTGGATTTATCGATAAATTCGGCGGTGTATCTGCACCGATTGTTGCTGAACGTTCCTCCTGTTGTAATTGTTGTTGCTGTGGTATTTCTTCAACTAAATCTTGTTGTTCGATTTGTTGTTGTTGTTGTTGTTGTCGTGCTGATTCTGGTGAACTTGATTCACCCGGTATCATTCGATGTAGACCTTCTGGTGGTTCGATAAATGATTGTGGATTTGACTCGTTTTGATTTAAATTCTGCCCAGGTACCATACGTGTGAAATTCGGTAATGGTTCATTTTCGTTTTGTTCAATTTGTCCTAATACCATACGTCTTAGACCTGGTGGTGGTAATTCATCTTGTCTAGATGTACCACCATTCGATTGTCCATAATTAGTCGAATCAATATCAGACAATTGGCCTGTTTCTAAATATTGATTACGATCATTTATTGGTGTTTCATTATTTTCTAACCATTGCTGTTGGGGTGTACTGATTTTTCTTTGATTTGCTGGTGTTGGTAGTGTGTCCGGTTGTTCTGAATTATCCGGTAATGTTTCCAAATTGAACGATTGATGTTGTTGATTCATTGGAAATTGTTGTAATTTTGTCGATTTTCGTGCCATATTCGCTACAAGTTTATACGGATTTGTTTTTAGATCATCATTATGTTGAGAAGACGGCGGCGGCGGCGGAATTGTTGGTGGTGTTGTTGTTGTTGGCGGTGATTCCTGTTTTATTATAATTTCTTTATTCTCCACTTGTTGTTTTGTTGTTTCTATTGATAACTCCTGACCAACTGGTGAATGACTGATTGTTGAACTTTGCGATAACATATAACTCTTATCACTTTCTGATGTTTGTAGGATATCATCAGACGATTCTTGGGACATTTGTGATTCAACCGACCATTGTGGTGTATCGAGCTTATTATGTTTACTAACATCAACAATTTGCTTGCTTTTACGATTATCGACACTGTCTTTTTGTTGTTCTAACGGTTGTTGTTGTTGTTGTTTTGCATTATTCGCTTCATCTAAAGCCCAATTCCATGTTGTATCATTTGCGAAACTTTCAGTCAAATTCTGTTGTTGTTGTTGTTGTTGCTGCGGTGGCTCATTCAATTGAACATTCGAATTATCCTCATCACCCCATCCCCAATTCCAGGCGTCGCCTTCATTCGTATTTCCAGTATTTTGGTTCGCTTGCAACGAACTATAAACGTTATTTTGCATATTATACTGTTGATTATATTGTAGATTTCCATAATCTTGTTGTTGGTAGCTCTGATACTGATAATGTTGATTATAATTTGATTGTTGTTGTGATGTGGAATTCATTTGGAATTGTTGATCATACCAATTATTACCTTGTTGTTGTTGTTGTTGTGGTGGTGGTTGTTGCCATTGATTCTAACAAACAATTGTAATTTACAATAAATTCATCGGGTTATCGAGGAAATTACCTCGGAGAAGTGCTGATTGGGGTTGTACATTGCAACGGAGGGTGGTGGTGGTCCGCCTGGGCCTGTATTGTTCGGGGCTGGATGACCTCGTTTCTTCAACCAGGACATTTCCGGCTGTCCACTCGAATTTCACAATTGTTTTTCTTGCACCGTTTCAATAAATCACAACTTTCACTAATAAATTGTTGAACATTTCCTAACGGAATTTACTAAATATTTATAAAAAAACAATTAATAATTGTGTAGATAAAATATCAGATAACACAGAGTGGTAATAAATTAATTTAACAAAAATTACAGATTAAATAACATTAAAAAAATCCATCACATATGTTATAGAAACACTGATTACAGGTTGAAAGAGGCCTAGTGGTACGATGACAATTTGAAGGTTGTCAAAATTCCGTCCAGTTGGCACTTTCGATTATAAAAACGGCGGTAAATTTGAAGCCGTCAATCAATATTTAAAAAGAAACTACAATCTCAACGTTACGACAAATAAAATAATTCATAACAAATTTGTTCTCATTTTATAATAATTATGATAATTTGTACAAATATACTACAATATTATAGGATGAAAATTTTGATTACTAAGCTACAATTAGCGATATTCCTGTAAACTAGAAATTGACAGTTAGCTCTACCAACATTTTGACGCAAAATCCCTAAAAAAGCTGCAGTTTCCCGCCAAATTCCAGCACTACTTTACAAACAATTGTAGACCTTTAATTTGCCGTGTTCGTCTAATTATTTTGTGTATTTTCCCGAAATAATGGATGCCCAAGATGTTGATCTTCGCCTCCGTGATATGCAGCGAGAATATTTGGATTTTCTTGACGATGAGGTAATTACTAGCACCAATCAACCAATCTAATTCATTCATTATTCCTTATAATTCAGGAAGATCAAGGCAAATATTCGCAATTAGTTAAGAATATGGTGGCCGATAAACGGTTACGTTTAGTCGTCAACGTGAATGATTTACGTAAAAAGAATCCACAACGTGCCCAATCGTTATTGAATAACGCCTTCGAGGAACAATCTGCATTTCAAAAAGCCTTGAAGGAGTACGTGTATACCGTTGCACACGATTACGCTAAAGAGAATGAAGAGTTCTTTGTGGCTTTTGAGGGTAGTTTTGGTAATAAACATGTAACACCACGAACGTTAACATCACGCTATTTAGGCAATTTGATTTGTGTAGAAGGCATCATTACAAAATGTAAAATCGATTAATTGCCGATTAGGGATATTACAGAAATGCGTTTTTTTTTAGGTTCTTTGGTACATCCGAAAGTTGTACGCAGCGTCCACTATTGTCCAACGACAAAAAAAGTAATGGAGAGGAAATATACGGATCTAACATCATTGGACGCCTTCCCAACGAGTGCGGTCTACCCGACTAAAGATGAAGATGGCAATCTATTAGAAACCGAATTCGGATTGTCCGTATATAAGGACCATCAAACGATTTCTATACAAGAAATGCCAGAGAAGGCACCCGCCGGCCAATTACCACGATCAGTCGATGTTATCTGTGATAACGATTTAGTTGATCGATGTAAACCTGGTGATCGTATACAAGTTGTTGGGAATTATCGTTGTTTACCGAATAAACAAGGCAGTTTCACTACGGGCACATTCCGTACCATTGTTATAGCCAATAATATTACACAATTGAGTAAAGAAGCCACTCAATCGATATCACGTGAAGATGTAGCCAAATGTAAACAATTGGCACGTTCCAATAAGAATATCTTCAATTTATTAGCAAAATCTTTAGCGCCTTCAATACACGGACATGAATTCATTAAAAAAGCTATACTCTGTCTCGGTATTAGCGGCCGCTAATCCCGTTTATGGCAAAGTAATTATATAAAATCACAATTTGTGGTTTTTGTCTAATAATTTGGTTTTAGTACGATGAATATAAAACGCCGATGGAGAATATCGGTTTACAAGATTCGTTATTATCACGTTTCGATTTATTGTTCGTTATGTTGGATACAATCGATGAAGATCAAGATTTAATGATATCCGATCATGTTGTACGTATGCATCGTTATCGGAATCCGAACGAACAAGATGGTCAAATCTTACCAATGGGTGATACTAATGCCGATTTATTAAGTACAATGAATCCGGATAATTTAGAAGATGAACGTGAAGTTCCAATGTACGAGAAATACGATGCTCTATTACATGGTAATACACGGAAACGTAACGAGAAGATATTGAGTGTTGATTTTATGCGTAAATATATACATTTTGTGAAAATCTTAAAACCTGTCTTAACTGAAGAAGCATCCGAAATTATCGCTGCAGAATATTCGAAATTACGCTCAGAAGAATTGATGGAGAACGATGTGGCGCGGGTAAATTGTTCTTATAATTGTTAGTTTTTTCTTTTGAAATTTGTTAATTTCTTAGACACAACCGGTTACGGCACGTACACTGGAAACAATGATACGGTTAGCTACTGCTCATGCGAAAGCTAGGATGTCGCTCAAAATCACCGCTCAAGATGCTTATGCTACCATCGAATTAGTACAATATGCCTACTTTAAAAAGGTGTTGGAGAAAGAGAAGAAACGGCGCCGGAATCGTAACTCCGAGGCTTCTAGCGATGATGAACACAATGAAGATGACGATGAACAAGTCTCGAAACGGCTCCGATCTACTGTGAGTGATTTTCTTTAAAAAAAATCAACGACTTGTAATTTATTATACAATTTCAGAGACGTTCTGATCAACATGCCGAAATTGCGGATATTGATGATAATCAACAAACAACTACAACAGTTGAAGAAATGGAAATCGAGGAGACGATTACAAATCAACGATTATCACAATTCCGACCATTATTACAACGGGCTTTTAGTGAGAATAATGCAAATTCGTTAAGTTTACAACGTATTGAGAGTTTCATTAATAACGAGAATAATCAACCGTTTACGTCAGGTGAAATTCGAGCGGCCATCCATCAGATGACCGAACAGAATCAAGTGATGTTAGCCGATGGAATTGTGTTTCTTATTTGAATCTCTTTTATTGTTTTTTTTATTTGTTCAAAAACTTTCACAAACTTTTTTTATATTAAAACCAATTAATAATACCGTAATCTCCGATTGTACTTGCGATTATTACTGTTACTGCGACTATGTCGATTCTCGTCTCGTCGTCTATCATTCCTCACATCATCTCGTCGATAATTATCCGCATAGCGTTGATTACTATTAAACGTGGTTCGTATCAACGGTTCCAATCGTACGCAATCATTTAATAATGGTTGTGGTGCTGGTAGTAATGGTTGAATTTGTACACAATGATTGATCTCAACTGATGGTTGATTTCGATTCGTATTTCGTGCACGTAGATTCAATGGGCGTCCATATAGTGTGGTACCATTCAATAATTTCACTGTATAATCAACAGATATTTCATGTTTCACTGTAACGAATGCAAAATTCGATTGACGACCATCTTTATCAACTGGTATACGGACACGTTCCAATGGGGCTGCTTGTAAGAACAATTCGTACAAGAGTTGTTCGGTAACTTTCTCTGATAAATTACCACACCAGATTGTTCGATTATCGTCGCTCATTTTATCAGCATGACAATTTATAAATAATTTCGGTGAAAATTTGAAATATTCAATAGAAAACAAAATTCTAACCTCTATTCGTAACGACAGCTTAGTGATTTTTCTGTGAGCATGTTGGTAGACATTGAGTATGGTTTTCTGATGGTAAAACCCGTTCAGTTAGAGATGTGCAAGATGTGCAACATAAAAAAGTGTCTGTGATAAAAGCTAAGGCACCAATAGAAAAATTAAAACTTCCAAACGTGAAAGACAATAACGTAGCTGCCTAAGATGATTGGCTATCTTGCCGTTATTCAAAATGTCAAGTTATTTAAAAAATATCCATATTGCTTGCACATCTCTAATTGCACGAGTGCTGCACTAGTTTTACCACCAGAAAACCCTATTAGAGACGTCAGACTATTATCTATACGTCAGACGTTAATAAAAAAATTTTCCGGTATTTATCAAAACAAAAACAGGAAGCGTAAAAAACGAAGAATCAAATGTTATAAACAGCATGACGCTAGGGCGTTAGTATTGTGATATTTTCAATTTGATTTGATATTCCAGTTGTTGGTGTCGAGAGTTTTATCAAAAAAGAAGGAAGAAGAAAACTCAGATATGTGCGATCAAACGAAGCATCCCAAACGGTTAGATCACAATGTTCTCGTACAGCCGCTATTAACCGATTTCTATCAAATTACAATGGCTTATGGTTATTGGAAATCGGGCAAAATCAACGATAATGCAGTTTTCGATGTGAATTTCCGTAGAAATCCCTTCAATGGCGAATTCACAATATTTGCCGGTCTCGAAGATTGCCTGAAATTCCTTCAAGATTTCCGCTATATTAATGAAGACATTGAGTATTTACGCCGAATACTACCAGGAACTATTGAAGATGAATTCTATCAATTCTTATCGAATCTAGGTTCGTTTGATCATTGTTTTGCAACGGCATAATTATCAACATTTCGAATTATTTTAGATGCTAGAGATGTTGTATTGTACGCAATCAAAGAAGGCAATGTGGTGTTTCCGCGACTGCCCTTGATACGTGTGGAAGGTCCTTTAATCGTCCTCCAATTGATCGAAACAACCATTTTAAATCTAGTAAATTACGCGAGTTTGGTCACAACGAATGCGGCACGATTCCGAATGGCTGCCGGTCATGGTATCAAACTATTCGAATTCGGTTTGAGACGTGCACAAGGTCCTGATGGGGGTTTATCCGCATCCAAGTACGTCTACATGGGTGGCTTCGATGGCACAAGTAACGTATTAGCTGGTAAACTCTTCAATATTCCTGTGAAAGGCACACATGCTCATGCGTTTGTAACATCATTCAAAAGTTTGGAAGAGATCCATTGTAAAGATTTGCTACCGAAATCCGGTGGTGATCCTCGTGATTTTGTCGAAGTCGCAAATAATTGGCGTCGAAAAATCGTACCGTTATTCAATGTTGTCACCAGTGAGGTGAATAATGGCGAATTTGCTGCTTTCATCTCGTTCGCACAAGCATTTCCTGATAATTTTATGGCCCTTGTTGATACTTATGATGTTTTAAAGAGTGGCCTATTGAATTTTTGTGCGGTGGCATTAGCTTTGTACGATTTCAATTATCAACCGATTGGTATACGTTTAGATAGTGGCGATTTGGCATATTTAAGTTTAATGAGTCGGGAGATGTTCAAGAAAATCGCAACCACCTTCAACTTGCCCGAATTCGAACATTTAATGATAATGGCATCAAACGATATTAACGAAGAGACCATTCTAAGTTTACACGAACAACATCATTCAATCGATTCATTCGGTATCGGTACACATTTGGTGACATGCCAGAAACAACCGGCACTAGGTTGTGTTTATAAATTGGTTGAATTGAACAATGATCCGCGTATGAAATTAACGCAAGATATCGAGAAAATCACAATACCTGGTAAAAAGAATGTGTACCGTTTGTATGGTGATAAATATGCTTTAGTTGATATTATGCAACGGCCGGAGGAACAGCCACCGATTGTTGGTAAGAAAGCATTGTGTAGACATCCATTTTTGGAAACGAAACGTGCGTTTGTTGTACCGACTCGTGTTGAAAATCTCTTAGAATTGTATTGGAATAAAGGCGAATTATGTCAACAATATCCGACATTAGAGGAACGGCGACTGTTTATCAAAAATTCCTTAAATTATCTACGACCCGATATTAAACGTACTTTAAACCCTACACCATATAAAGTTGCCGTTACTGATGAACTCTACAATTATTTGCACGATTTATGGTTAACAAATGCACCGATTGGGGAATTATTCTAAAACATCCTATTCAGTTAATATTAATTATAAGTTTATTTTTTTAAATACAATATATATAGATATAATAAAATACAATTGTATATTTAAAAATCTCAATAATTAATCATGCAGTTTAAGTTATTTTGCATGAATAACCGCGCCATTTTCTTAAAGCTAAAAACTAGTTTTGTTGTTATAAGAAAATAGGAAAAAAACTGGGAACTAAATTGGGTTGTGACTGCAAAAAGCCCTACTGTTGTGTAAAACATATCAGTCTTTTTGCAATTAATTTTTGTAATCAGTCAATTATCCAATGTGTCCTAAACAAAAATAATGGGTAGATGATGAATCTATCGACGAAATAATAAATTTGACTCGTTTTTTTTTGTTTGTATCATAGAATGATAACGAATTGATTATACAATCACCATGAAATATTTACAAAATAACGTATCTGTACAATGTTTGTTGCATTCGTTTGGTTATAGAATCGTGTACTTTTTTTTTTTAATCCTGGAATGTAATTTTAATTTAATTAACAAATTGTGGTTTTCCTAAATTCGTTAATTTGGCCTCGTTTTTGTTTAATGAGTATTATTTTTTTTTGTTTTATTAAAAAATCCACTTACACTCTAAACACTTACTTAAGCAGCATCACTTTTTCGATAATATATACAAAACAAATCAATGGCAACCTTTTATAATAATTACTACTAATAATAATAATAATTCATCAGATCACTTAACACTCTTTGTAATTAATTAACGACAATTATGAGAGAAATTGAGCATTTGATTTTAATTATAATATAGTTGATTATTTAAATTAATTAATTAAGCTGAATTTTAAACTTTTTTTTTTAATGTTTTCATAGAATACCATTTGTAATATATTGGAAACCATCATATAATTTTGTTGATAATGAATGTATACTACCTTCGACCATACGATTCACTTCCAATTGCAATTGTTCTTCAGTCATACTCATGTGGAAACGGTTCTTTAAATTTTGTACAGTAGCAGCACCTGATTTGAAACATGGCAATTGTGAACCTTTATAAAAGAAAAATAAAACAAAATCAATAACAATTCGTGACTCAATGTTGAAGAGTTCTTTAGGCTTGATATTAAGATCATTGAAGAGCACATCTAAAGACCTGCTTTCAATAGGGCTATCTAAAGGAAGATTTACAATTTAAAAAAAAAGAGACTACATGATTTAGGCCTGCATATGGAACTATGTAAACAGTAGTTGCTATCCATGTAATTCTAAAGGAGACACAGTCTTGAAACTTAAACATTAGCTTTAAGCCCCAATAAGTCCAGACATGCCCCTGAGTCTACTGACAAGTTCACTGGACATGGGATATTGGGTAGCACGTGAAGAACTTTAAACAAGTGAAAGTGAAATAACTAAGTAAACAGAAAAATCGTTAAGGCTTATGTTTTGTCTTCTAGGTATAGTTCCTTTACATTAGTAGTTGAAAACACAGTGAATTAAAACACAAACCTGATCGCATAATCTCAACTAATGGTATAATCATATCTTGATGTTTCCTTGCAGCTATTAAACCTTGTAAGATTAGAATTTTAAAATATTCAAACATGTCCGACTCTTCACCACCCATAACTTCCACAAATTCCGGTGTTAATTTAAATGGTGATGTTTCAAAACCAAGATTTTTCGGTGATAATGATAGAATAAAACCAAAATCGATATGGATTAAATGACCATCACTTCTCAGTAGAATATTACCATTATGTCTACAATTGGATTTGTTTAAACCTTTAAAACATGTAAATTTATTTAAAAATTACCGGTCTTTAACTTGAATCAGATAACAAAATAAACAATACGCTGCACAACTTTGTACGAAATTCTTCTGTGCTGATAGGAAAGCTTCCGATGTGATTGGACCATGTTCATTAATAAAATATTCTAATAATGATAATTGACGATGTTTTTTGATTTGATGTAATGAAACTGTATTTAATATTGGTTCAATTAAACCACTATCATTCGATAAACACAATATTCTATATGGATGTACCCATAATGGTACATGTTCCATTTCCCAAACTTTTTGGAACATTTCCAATAATTGCGATGCCATTAATTCTTGTCGTAGATCATCACCACATTTTACAATAACTGAAAGTAATTGCCACGCATTCAAATGACCATATGGTGAACTTTCACGTATACGTCTCTCTTTATCCTAGATTTTCAAAATAATTAACATTTTTTTTTAAATAGCAATAATAATAAAACATACATGCCACGGTTCTTTAAGAACAGCTGCTGAAGGATCTTGCGGATCATGTGTGAATTGTTTATTTTTCTCTTCATGTATAGAATCTGATAAACGTCTACGGATATCACCTGCCGCTATCCACATCGGTGGTTCACGTGAATCACTCGATTCTTGACTCATTTGCGAGATTGTATCACGATCTACATGTTTCTTTAATTGTGTATACTATAATAAATAATCAATTAATTAGTAGATTTTTTATTATTGTTTAAACTAAAACAAAAAAAAATATAGTACTTGTTGTGATATTTCATCATCCTCTTGACTCCAATCTGGATCGTTATCATCACATAAACCACCACACATACTAAATGCTGATAGTGATGCACTATCACCGCCACCACCACCTAAATTCTCTTCCGATTTCGTATGACGTAATGTTGGCATTATTTTCGGCGTAATTATTGATGTGTGCAAATCATCAACTTCAACAACTTCCACATAGATAATATATGGAGCCTGGAATTTATCAGAGAGGAAAAAAAACGATAGTATTTATCAGTATTTGTGGTCGATTTAGATCCGTAATAATATGCGTAAGAACAATGATTAATCGTTGAGGAATGTGGTTTATTTTGTGATTAATGTCGAGTTATTATCATTAAAACTGTCTGGATCGTTGTGTCTGTTTTTATTAATCGTAAACTGTCGGAATATGAATTAAGCTGTTTAATTTTTTTTTTTTGAAACAAATTTGTAAACAATAATGTTCTACTTTTAATGTTGATTTGTTGATATAACAAAAAAAATGTTTATCTACTGACCTTATCTTTAGAATTGAGTACAGCTCCAACTTGTGGTGGTATCCGTACAATATGATGTGGTCTAGTACTACTGTGTAATGGTAACCATACTCTGGCTGGTAAATTTAAATTTAATGTTGTTAATTCAGCAACTAGACGTGTTGTTTTGCCTTCTTTCGTTGGTATAGAACTCAATAATTTCCCTATTGTTATTAATGCTTTCATAAATTCTAATTCTGGTAATAATCTTGGTGCTGTACATGTACATTCAGTCTTTTCACCACGGAGATTATTAACAACACCACGACAACTATCAAAACATGTACAACCATTATCAAATGCTTTTCCAGATGTTAAATCGCCCAAACACAAACGATTTGTTGTTGATGTTGTTGTCGTTGTTATTGAGGGTAGTAAAAAATTTGAAGAACATTGTTTCAAATCATTTGATGTTGTGAGTGCTGATGCATCGCTTTGGGATCGTTGATGGGACTTTTTTATAACTGGAAGAACTAATTTATTGTTCACAGTTGTAGTTGTTGTTGGTGTTGTTGGTGATGTTGGTTTATTAATTTGGTCTTTAGGTCGTAATTCATCAGATAAGATTAGATTACGTAATTTTATTCCAAGTGGTTTCTTTTTCGATGGTAATGTGACATCGGAACTGTACGCATCTAATAGCCAGGCACATTTCAATGAGAAATCAATTGACTTTCGACACCTACAAAGAACAATAAGATACATGAAAGCAACGAATTGGAACACCGATAACATTTATAATAAAAAAAAAGCGAGAAAAAGGAAATAATAATGGGATTTTTAAATTTTTATTTTTATTTTAGAAATGGGGAATCCACTCAGATATCTCTACCATTATCGTTTTATATCCGTTGTTGTGAGTGAGAGGTGGAGGAGAATCGTGTATTTTTAGTAACATTTTAATGTATTTGAAATGCTTTTTTGACAAGTTACAGGAAAAGTTTTATACAATTTTACTTTCATTATCGATTTCGAAATGTCAGGAAATTTGCCATTATCTTTTTATCATTTTAGACAATATTAAAAAAAAAAATGATAAAAATCTAAACCGAAGTAACAATGCTATCTTGAGTGACTACAAACACACTTGAATGATAAAATTGTGATTAATCATGAATCGGCTCTGAACAAGGTCAGGGCCGGATTTACAACTAGGCTAACGATTTGAGAACGCCAAAAAAACATAGAATCGTAATAATAGTGGACCCAGTCAATCAAATATTTAATGAGGCAATCAATTTACAAGCTTAGCATCAGATCGAAGTGTATGTTTTGTAGTTTTAACCAATATAATGTGTGTATGTTTTCTTTCTGCATTTTTGTTATTATGTAATGCGGTTCTATCGATGCATAATTGTGTTATATTTATCTCAACAGTTAAAGTATTGGAAGAATTTTTCAATTTTCTATATAAACCGAGTAAAGATGAAGAGAAAGTGTATAAAAATCAATACAACGGTCTAGAATTCCTTTATACCTTTCTATGCGATATTTTGCATTCGTGTTTACCAAGGACATAACTAAATAGACATATGCTATGATTGTTGTGAGTTTAGTGATATTGCTTCGCGACATGGTATCCTACATGTGTCCAAGTGAGACAGAAAATTCGTAGTCTCCAGAGTCGGCCCAAGTTTTTCTGGCGCTACAGGCAATCTTATTTTTGGGACCCTTCCCCGGAAAAGCAATAACAAAAAGTTAATAAATATCCGTCAAAGTTAAAACAACTTTACCTGTTTTTTTTTAAGTAAATAATAGATTTCTGTCAACATAGTGCTGGACCAATGATTCTCAATCACTGTGCCGCGGCACTTTTGTGTACCGCCAAATTTTAGAAGTGCAAATTATTTTTTGAAAATGTATCGCAACAAAAGAAAGGTTGAGAATCACTGTGCTAGACGTAAAATCAAATCTCAGGCGCTTGAACAAATGCCGCCCTTAAAATTGGCATAATTTTAATGGCATGCTCTGCTAGCTTTGCTGTGGCTGCGGGCCCGCCCTGTTTGTCACTAAGCAATTGTTTTTATTATTACAATGTAAACTATTTAAAACGGTGGCAGTCGGTGCGATAAAGATTGTCTTATTGCTCAAATTTTACTACAAAAAGGCAGAATTAATAAATGCTGTTAAACTATCTAGCTATTCCAGGGGCGGACAAGCCGATCGACCAGTTAGTTGATCGTCAAGCCAATGTTGATCGAACGCTCGCGATGTCTTTATTTAAATGAACTCCTATATGGTAGCTTCTTTTTATCGGTACCTGTGTTAACAATATTATTAGTTTTAATTAATCTATGATGACAATAGCTAGCCATACACGGGCAGATTTTTGCGGCAGATCTGGTCGGCCGACCAGATCGTCCGACTTGGACAGCAGATTTTGATCTCTCAGATCTAGTCGGCCGTCGCGCATTAACGTACAAATCACATCTTACAGATTGTTGCCTACGATATGTGTCGCCCGATCAGATATGCTCGTTAGTGGGTAAAATCTGTCAGATATAGATCGTTCAACGACGAAAATCTGACAGATCCAGATTTTCGAGCATGTACGAAAGATTTCTGAGATCGCTGACAGATTTTTAGTCGACATCGAGTTGTGAAACAATATGGCCGAATACATATGTTTGACAAAACGAAAAATGATTGCTTTAGCGGGTGGTATGTACGCGGTACAGCACATACTTTCTCGAAAAAAGCAACGATCAAAGTGGGTGAAATCATGGGTGAAGTCTAGCACGAATTTTGTTGACGCACACGTTGACAAAATCCACGGTAAAATTTAAACATCTCGTACTCTAAAATTTGTTCGAGAAAGAAATAACGTGTTAAGGGGAATCGACAAATTTCGATCTGTCAGTTCTGTGAGTTCACAGATATCGCTCGCAAAAATATGTCTGTAAAGGGAGAACGGAAGATTCAGGTTGGCCAGATCTGTTTTCCACAGATATCGGCGTCAAAATTGCTCGTTCCGTTTACCCCCTTAACGAACCAATATCTTGACCGATTTCACCAACGACTCCGATATCTGCTGCAAAAATCTGCCCGTGTATGGCTAGCTAATGTTTGAGCAAAGACTTCTAATAAAATTTTAATATTTTAATAGACTACAACAAGTCGAGCGCCACATAATTTTTATGATAAAAAGTAAATCTTCCATGTACAAAAGTTGACCATCCCTGCTCTATATTTTATACTTCTGTCTTCATCTACATCTACAATTAAATACGATGCAAAAATTCCGCATCTGTTCGGTTACAATTTTCACAAAATATGAACGAAAAATATTGTGTACTTCACTTGCCACTTCTGTATATATCAAACACCCTTATATCGACCCTGAACAACATGTTATTCAATATAAACACGTTGAATCGATATTCGGAAATTTGAGAACATATATGTTCAATAAATAATAACAAACTGATCTTATCAAAGAGAAATAATTAGAATATTAAACAATATAATTATACGTAAAAGCATGACCAAAAAAAAAAACTCAATATTTTTTCATTGAAAGGAATAGATTGAAATACACTTTGTATATTATTACAATAAGCACGTGGAATTCTAGCGGTAATGATAAATTCATAGAGGTTCTATTGTAATTTCTTGAAACGTGGGTGGAATTGTCTATGATTAGATTCCAGAAATTCTTCCAATTTACATCAATTAAATATTAAATAATAACACTAATTATAATGATAAACAAATTAAATAGTGAATAATTCCACGATTCTCTTTTCTATCTTTAATAGCGTGATCGACGAATTAATCGTAAGATTATAATGGTAATAATAATAATAATAATAATAATAATAATAATAATAAGAATAATAATTCTCTTTATAAATTCTACGTTTTATCATTAAATCGCAACAATTTTTTATGACCCACTTTTATTAAGCTTACACTGTTACTTTTTTCTGTATTTCAATGTTGGAGGTGTAAATTCGTCAGAGATTACACCAACGTAAAAATTCACAAATTTAGTTAACGGTGCTATATTATAGAATAAAAAAAAAAATTACATAAGACTTTCCAATTGTAGAAAACTGGTTCTGATTGTCCTTTAAAGGTACTAGAAAATCTTGAAAATCCGTTTTCCTTCATTATTTATCACATTCACGAGTAATGGCTGATATTTTTTTCTCGTTTTGTATGTTTACAAACAAACACGATTTGTTGTTGTTTAGTTCCCATTTTAAAGCTTTATATTATTCTTTAAATGAACATTTCCGGTCTTTGAAGAGACTTATTTATGTAGCAAGTGTTCCATTTCAATTTTGTAGAATTTCATTTCAATTCTAAGATGTGATTTTTATTGAATTTCTCTGTAAGTTGATCGAAAATTCGATTTGTTACAGCAACAGCTTGGAAAATAACATCAGTTTTGATTCAATCTTTGAACGAGAAATATTTAGAATGTTTTTATTGATCGATAAGAATGATTTTGGGGGAGGGGGACAACATTCTTAATATTTATTTTATAATAGAAAGCTATAAAAATTGATGAATTTTAAGGAATATAAATTAGGAGCAATCAAATTAAACTCCTTTGTTGAAAATAAAGACTATATATAGAAACAGTACAAAATTGGCATATTTCGATTGCAAACCTACAGCACTTTATTTGAAATATGGACATTGCGTATAATCGTTTAAAAGTTAGGAATCATTCGGGAAGACAATATGAATCGGCTTCTATGAATTGGCAAAATTGCTGTTAAAAAAAAATTAGTTTAATTTTTACAACATAATACAGAGACTGCATTTAAATATAGAGACTGAAAATACTGCCAAATTCTTTATCAGTCAGGTTTCTTCAATTAGCACATGGTGAGTAAAAAGATTTTGGTTCACAAAACAAAAGCAGAATTCATTTGCCTTGTTTACGTTTTATGCTACTTGTGTAGAAGATTCGTTTTGCTTTCTTTTATAAAAATATAAAGGTTCTCGAAACTTAAAATCAACTTTACGTTGACATTCAGAAATCTAAGGCGAATCGGCAATAATAAACTAAATTTACCCCCAAAATAAATCAAACATGTGAGCCACCATTAATGTTTATATGTCAAAAGGGGTTGTAGAATTGTGTATAGGAAACAGACAAACTTGAAGAGAGTAATAGAATCGTACTATTATGACATTAATTGCAATATCTACAATTGTCTCAATCATCAGTAACTGGCCTCTTTGTTATCCCTTATTACTAGACCGTCCGATCCGTTGAATTGGAACATACGAATATACAGGTATTCAGATAAGCATCTCTTAATGTCGTCATTATAGCGGATCTTTGTTGATAAGCACTCTTGTAGAGAAGCAAAATAGATTCAATAACATACAGGGGCCTGCAGAAAATTTTTATGACTTCTACTAATAACTTCATACAGATCGCTTGATAAAAATCTTACTTTTTACGATAATATGAAAACTTCACTCACCACATTACTTAATTTATTATTAAAGTAATATTAATTTTAATGAAATAAGAGATTTGAGGAGACGTTTATCTCTAAAAAGAAAAAAAAACTATAAATAGAGATTTAAACCGTCTCTGTATACAAATTCCATTTTTTATGATTCAATTATAGCCTCTTCACTCACCACATTGCCTAATTACTGTTAAAATATTATAAAACTTTAGCATTTTATTACTATGTTGATCCATAGAATTGAAGAAAATCGAAAGAATTTCAATTATTTCAAATATTTTAATATAAATTTCGAAAAAATAAATATTTATATCTTCCGCTCTATTAAATTTAGAAATATTTCCATTTCTATTGTTATTCCCTTTTTATTTTGATTTCATGCCTTCAAATTTAAAATAGAAAACTTACCTATGTATCAGATATGGATGTATAACTTCGGCAACATCATGCATCTGTATATACATGCAAACAAGTTGTGGTAAATAAAAATCAACTTCATGATCATCAAAACTAAACATTTTGTTTGCTATATAACTTTGTACGCCCGGTTCTTTACTTTTAAATAAATAATGCATTGCCATTGATACATCGAACACTTTACTTTCTAATAAACGCAACATTCCAAAACCTTTCGTTGTTGTTATTGTTGTTGTTTGATTATCACTATTATTATTACTAGTATAAGAATTCTCCCTACACTGCTCACTTGTTTTATCATCAACGTCACCATCACTATTTAAAGTTATCGTTTTATCATCTTGATGCTGATCATCACTACCATCATCATCATCCTCATCAGGATCGTGTGCTAAATATTCAACACTAGACTCCCTTGTTGCTCCAGTACTATCACTAGTTGTACTTGAACCACTTTCTGAACCACATAAAATACCCGAATCATCTGAACCTAAACTTGCCAATTCATCACGTTGTTTTTGTGATTTATTTACTACTACTCCTGTTGTTGTTATTGTTGTTGTTTCATTATTACCATTAATATTTGTTGTTGTTGTTGTTACTGTATTTGTAGTTGTTGTCATTGTTATTGATGTAATATTCGGTTCACATTCAGGACTTGGTGTTACATCAACTTCTGGTATTCTTTGTAATGCTGAATCTAAACTGCGATTACGATGGTGTAATGTAAGTGGTGTGCCTGTTGATGTTGTCACTTGTGTTACTGGTGGTAATACTATACCCATCGATCTATTTCAAATGAAAATAACAAAGAACATGAAACCGTACAATCTTTCACAAATTTGTTATTTTTGTTAAAACGATACGTTTTTTTTTTATATAAATAATAATAGTGATAATAAAGAAGATACATAAATAATGAATTCCATTAAGTATAATTATAGTTGGACGTCGTCATCAACGCTCAATTAAAAAAAACAGACATTATTATTACTATTATTATACGTCAAATTTGTTACGTAATTCTAGCGCCTTCTAATATTATCACAAAAACAAAAACAATACCTAAAATCTAGACTAAGATTTCTTTGATGATTACTCAAACGTATTTTGTTGATAAGGAAATTATTCGGTCGTCCATGGACTGATGGTACATTATCTTTACATCCATTGAATTTAGAACGTTTCAAATTTGCTCCATTATTATTATTATTATTACTACCACCAATATTTGTTGTGGAATTTGATTGTGGATTTGAAAGTGAAGGTGTGACTTTACTCATGATTCTTTAAAAATTCTCTTCTTTGTAAATAAACAAATAAACAAAAAAATAAATTAAATAAATAGAAAACTATAGCCTATATCATTCCATTCTTGAATAATAAAGTCGATTCACACAGATGATGGTCAACTGTAACAACAGAAAAAAACAATATTAATTAATTGATTTAATTAGAAATTATTATAATTAATAATTAGAATAATTTATAGTTATGTTAGTAATAGTGGAAAGACTAAACAATCGAAAATCTTCAATGTCAACTTGATAACACCAAATACTAAATTCTATTATTAACTTGTTTATTTAAACTGTTATCCGATTATTTTTATTAGACACTGTATTGATCTTTTCAACAAATTTCACCTAAATTTTTATTGTTTTATAATTAATTTAACCTATTTCAATGAATAATTGCCATTTCTGATAAAATATGAATAAATCAATAATAATTAAAATAATTAGATTTAAATAATTTATAATTAAACATCAATAATTACACTATTGTTTTCCTGAAAATACCAAAATATTAAAAAAAAAACCTAAGCAAGTTTATAATGGTAGAGTGGTAATTCTGGGGGAAAAACTCTAGAAACAATTAGACAATAATTGGAGAACTCAACGCCAAGTTCTTATTTTATTAGTAATCAATTTAAAGGAACTTATAATTAGATAGTCTATACCAGCAGTAATGATAAAACTAAAAAATAAAATGGAACAATACCAAAAAGATAGAGAATTTTAATCTTGAGCAATTTTTCCATTAAAAATTTCGTCACTAATTGTGAGAGATATAATTGTCGCATTTGAATAATCCTATAGATTTTTACCAAATTCTATTATTGATTACACTCACACACAAAAACAAAACAAATAGATAAATCTGGAAAACTATAAACAATCGAATAACAATAGATAAAATCATTCATTTACTTACATAAAAATTATTAATTTTTCACAATTTTAAGAGTATTTTCGATTAATTGTAAGACGAATTCAATTTTCTAATTTAGGTAAAAAAACGTAAAAATAATTGATAATGTTGGTACTACTAGAAAAACCATTGAAATACTTTCAGAAATGGAAACTTTATGTAGAAAAATAACCAAAAAATACATTAATTTTCACATCAAAACCTTATAGTTCTAATCAATTGGTAATTCTGGAAATCACCATAAACAATTCAATATAAATCAAAAATTCGACGCTAACTTGATCAAAGTCTTTTTTGATAAATAAATTTGCAATGTATCAAAATTTTATAATTTTATTGATAATACATAAATAAATAAATCTCTATTTGAGTCATCAAAATTTTTGCAGTTTTACTAGAAATTAATTGCAATTAAATGATAAATAATTATTTGTTGTGGGCTGTCAAAATATCGGTCGAATAATTAAAAACAAACGACTATTCAATGAAACCACCGCCAACTTTAAGTACTATTATATAATAAAAAAAAATTGTTATTTATTATATTAATTTCTGATAAATAATTTGAATTTTTCAAGGAATTTTTACATCATTGGTAAATAAATGAGTGCATTACGAATCGACCTTGATGAAATCATTTAATTTTTCGTGAATACAAAAAAAACGATTCATTAGATGGACTGATAGATAATAAACTGATAATAATATCGAATTAATAATAAAACAAAGATGGATTTATAATTTTTAAATTGCTGCAGAGACAAATTGGGATTTGTATGATGTTGAAATAAGAAATGAGTTGATTCAACAGGAAGGAATATAACAGCAAATAGACGGGGCCAAAGGGCAAGGGCCCCGTCTCTCTAATACACATTATATTTATACATACATACATACATACACCGCCTTCTCTTACTTTATCATTATCAAACTAATCTCAATTATTTTAATATTTGTAAATTGAAAACATCTAAAGATGAGTTCCACAATTTAATAAACAATAAAGAGAAATTGTTATTAAATTTAAACTTTCTATTTGCCTTCGTTAATAATTTTCAATTAATTTTAAACGAAAATCCAATAAAACTTAATCAATTCCACATTATTTTACGTCGTTTTCCTAGTTTTCAATAATAAATAACTGGAATTAAAGAAGAAAACAGGATGGGTGTGTCGTTTGGTTTTTACCAAAAAATTTCTAGATTTTGTAATACGTTTTTTTTTCGTTGGAAAAAGTATAAAATTACAATAAACATACGTGAAACCTATTAAAATTGATAAATATCACTACCTGTTCTCGTTTATTTGCGCCAGGTAAATAACAATCCTTTAAACCGCTGATTGATCTGTAAATAATTGTCATAAATTGTAGCACATTGTATCCATTCTTATTATTGTGTGTTTAGAATATCCTTAAAAATTGATAAAACTGATGCATTAGAATATTTACACAATTCTTTAGTTGTATTATTGTTTTTTTTTTTAGTAGATTATAATTTAACGCAGTTATTTACACGCATCTATATTACAGATATTATTTATACACATACACCCACAATTTTAAACAACAGTTAGTTACGGATCTGTTAATTAGAAATAGCCGAAAATTAATTAAATTAACTTGAAAACGGAAAAAAATTAGTAGAATTAACAACTTGAATGGCCAGATTGCAACTGCCACGGTACCGGCGCCATACTGTGTAAATCTAAGGGAGTGGGGCGAAATCGACAATACTACCAACCTATTGTTGCCAAAATCCCCAAATATAATAGATTTTATTTATCAATTACCAATTAAAATTTATTATAACTATTAATTATTATTAGTTAATAATAATTAGAATTGTTGATTTATGTCGTTGATTTATTTCAAGGCATTTTTTTAGTTCTATAAATTTCGAGCGTTTGTCGGTGATTAGAGTGATAATCAAGGCCTACTATGCTTGAAAAAAAGGTCGGCAATTTAGGTGCGACTGTACCGGAGTCGACTAGATTATAAAGAATTTGAAAATCTATTATCACTATTATTATTACTTCGAATAAAAAACCAAATTTGGGGATTTAATCGCGTAATTCTCTTATTATTATTAAATTGAATTGACTATTTTACATATTTCGTTATAAATTGATAAAATTAGGCATCAATTATTGGCGATAACATCATCTGTTTGGTGGATGATTTTTTTTTGGTTTTGCTGTAATCAAGATCGGCAGATGTTCTCCAGCAGATGTCAATAAGTTTGCAGCCGTCCATGGGCTCTTCGATTCATCTGTAGTCCCTCGTGTTTAGGAAGCGATTTTTAATTGTTTAAATTTAGATATTGTTTCATTTATCTACATAAAAAAAAACATATCTGTATCTCTCTATATACAAATGGTTAAAAGTGAATTTTTCAAGGCTGGGAAAGTTTTAACTTTTAATTCCGTCTAATTCAATTATCGAGCCAGTTTTAAATTACGTCTACCTGTATGTATGCGACAAAAAGTAATAAGGTATAATAACAGTAAGCGGGGAAACGTGCGATTTTCCGCTATTTTAAACAGGTGATAAGCCGATTTCAACTAATTAGTTGACGTAATTGGTATTAGGCCTGAATTTCCAACTAAACTTTGTAACGTGACTAAATCGCAATGGAATGCGCTTTATTATACGAACGGGTCCCTTAGGACCTTTATCTTTTAATCCTTGACACTACAAATAAAAAGTACCACCAATTTCAACGAATGGTAGCGCAAAACAGTCTTGGATTAGAGATGAAGTTAAATTGAAAAGCCGCACACTTTGGGTCAAAACAACTTACAATTATACCCTTTCTGATCGATAAATCCTGGGGTATTCTAAAGGAATCAACGTTTTAATGTAGATCTCCATAAGATATACGGTATGTTCCGTGTAACTCTTTGACATCAAATAGCTCGTTTGCATTTGCTAATTTGCAAATATGAGAGATGTGGAAATAAATTTGGCACTATATGTAGTAGTGTGGCCCGAGACCACAGCAAAACAGGCAGTTGCCCGGAGCCGCACGTTTTAGTGTATCCTGGACTGGACGTTTTAGAATTTTCTATATATGTAATTGAAAAAAAAATAATAGAACAGTCCTAACTTTGATTAATTTATTCAATATGGGATTGAGATATCTACTACCTTAAAAGTTTTTGGAACTTTGCAACAGAAGTTTAAAAAAAAGTTATTTTTGGAGGAGTCAAATTTAGATCTTCAGTCCTGGTAGATCGTCACTGGGATTCAGTTTTCGGAAAATTCTCTCAGACAAAATTCTAGGTCAGAAACAATTACCTTTATTTCGAATGTACAAAAAGTAGCAACCCTCTAATTGAATTGTGGCTAGGACCTGGAATTTTCCAAATCCACTCTTGGAAGTTTTTCTGAAGTTTCCAATTGCCTCCTTAGTCTCAGTGCCTATATTGCGTTATTTATTTGGGTAGCCGTATTTTAATTTACAACAGACATTTTTAATATTTTTCCATCTCTTTTTTGTTACTGTGATTAATCGCGTATGTATAGCGTGTCCCAGCTAAGTGTTCCACCTCAAATATCTCGTTTATTTGTGAATTGAAAGAAATTAGACTACAATGTCTACACTTCAATTGACGATTCTCTTTCTAGCTATTTTGGAAATGCCAAAACGTCCTATAAGTTCTCGAAAATTACTCACTAGTAGGAAACCAATTACCTACAACGAATACTACGAATCAATTTGATATGGAAATAATATTTTTCTTTTAAAAACTTCTCATTTGCTGCTGAAAAAAAAAATAGAACTTCTCTGGGATCAATAACCTATTCATTGATGAAAAAAGCGTAGCTACATCAGAATTGTTTACGATACTTGCAATGTGAATTTTATGTTTACAAGGTTTGATTTAAAAACAATTGCAAGGCTAATAGTATTTATAAACAATACAATCCAGAAAACAACTTTAGAAATTTGATATGTTGTAAGAATAATTATTCTTATAATAATTTACAACAGATAGAATATCTACCATTGTTTTCTGGAATGTACCATTTTATGAAAATTGTTGGCCTTGCAATTGTTTTTAAATCAAATCTTGTAAACAGTTGTAATAATGACATTCAAATTGCAACTATGTAAACAATTCTGACGTATGCTTTATTCAACAATGAATAGGTTATTTTTCTAATTAGTTCTAATTTTTTAAAGCAGCAAATGAGAAGTGTTTAAAAGAAAAAATATTACCTATTTCGGATTTTTTTCTTGTTATCAAAAGAAACTATTTTGGATCAGACATTTATTTGATTTTTTTTTGATACACAGAAAAGTCATTAGGAACACCGGCAGTAAGCTTGCTTGCAGCGCCAGGAAAGCTCAGGTCGGTTCTGCAAATTAGCTAAAAGGAGTAATGAGTTAGACGTCAAAGGAAGCCTACTATAGCATTTTGACTTTTTAGACTTTTTTCTAAGACTCCATTGCCCAAAATGACAGTATTATTTGAATTTTACTTACAATTAGTGTCCGTTCATACTTTAATTCGGCAAGTTCTAGAGAATGTAAATCTGTGAAAATTCTGTTGTAACTGCTAAACTGTGGAAATTTTCTTAAGAATTTAAAAGATAAAATTTAGACTTCAACCATAAGCGTGACTTTATAGATTGTTTGGAAGTGAAAAGAATTGCATCTTTGTAAATAGATGTGGTAGACAAAGAGGAATGTTGCGTAACTTTCCATATTATGGCTTTTGGTTATAAAATTTGGCATTGTAGTCTATAAAAAAATATTTATAAACTATCTGTAGCAAGGTTGATTAACCGAAAAATGTCGAGGTTATTTACTATTTAAAAGTAGTTTCGCTGAAATCGGCAAATTTAGTATATTGAACAGTATTGAAACATAAATAAATTTTAAAATAGATAATTATTTTAATTCGTCTCCAGTCAACATGAGCCGAATACTAACAGAATTCTTATTTTTACATATTTTTATCATATTTTCAAAGTAGTTACTTTTAATGATCAAGAGAAACTTTAGCATTGTCTTTGTTATAATATATTCTTAATCACACTATTTTTGAATAAAACTAAGGAACCACCAATTTATCTTCATTTTGGCGACTTAAAAAGCACCCCTTCTGTCGGAAATTTTGCACATTTAAATATCTACTGTCCAATATTATATGCACGTTTTCGGTCGCCCAATTCGTTATTGTTGTTTAGCTTAGATTTAACATAAATACACCTCTTTTACTGCGCAAATCGATTTTCTATCAATTGAAATAAAAATTACTATGAATCCGTTAGATGCGTTCTTATCAATTTTTTTTTTCAACCCATTTAACGGAATATTTTAGTAAATATTAAGATAACTTATCTAAAGCCTGTGTGAATCCACATGATTACTGCTGATTCAGCTATTTTTACAACGAATTAAAAACAAGAAAAAAAGCAGACAACCACCACCTAGACGATGGTGTCCTTTAAATATATAAATCAAGACCGCACCCTTATACTACACCCGTGTATAAAATCATTTATATCCAAATCCACACCCTCTCGTATATTCTGTATATTTGTACAATTTTTTTTTAAATGTGTTTGTAACACAATTTTCCGGGATCATCGTCCCTTATATCGTTGAATTTTTTACATTATACGGGCACACTTTAATTACGTTTTACTTTATGATTTTAAACAAAAAATTAATTGTTGAAAATTTCCACACAATCGCACCCCTTTTTATTTTATCTAAAATCCACCCGTACGTAACGATGTTTTACATAATTCCATTATTGTTAGAATTGTATCAACAAGACTACACAATTCTTATCTAGTTTAGTTTTAATTGTTAATTGTGAGAAAGTTATCTATCTATCTCTGTCTTTATTGTTGTTGATAATTTGTTTTATTCTATTTTGATTTCATGTACAGGAAATGTGTAATTGCAGGCATTCCTTAACGTTAATCTCTATTTCTATTTAAAACATTAATTTGTAATACAATATGCCTTTCTTTTGTTTGATTCTTATATATATGTACATATATTGATCCAATAAAGGGATGGTTTACATTCAATTGACCTTAGAAATTGACAAAACCACCCTTATAACGAACTATTACACGTATCCACAAACACACCCTTGATCTCTAATTTATTAAATTAATTTTGAGTGTCTCATCATATTGATCGTTATTTTTGAATTCAAACATATGGGCGATGAAATAAAAATAGACCACCCCTTGTTGTAATTTAAAACCAAATATTTTCTCAGTTGAGTCAGATCATTGTGGAAGGTTCTCCATTTCAATTGTCGTTAGCTTTCAACACTATTATCCAAAATCGAAAAGTATAATAATTAAACTGACACTTACTGAGTAGAAGCCAGTCCTGTATTTTACTCATACATATAAAATAACGCACACAATCTTGGTGTTCATTACAACGAGTTGATGCTATAATTCTAAATGTTGAACGTAATTACGAGTTGATGATGAGGCGCCAACGACAACGGCCTCCGTTGTTTCTAATTTTCCACACACACATAGTTAGAATTATTAAAACGATAATTTTCTTTTATAATACAACGAAAAGTGATTAAGAACATTGTGAAACTCACTTAATTATTAATGAAAAAATTAAATAGTCTAATGTATATTTTGCTTTTCTGTTATATATTAAATAGACGGTACTTAGTTACTATTAAATTGAATTAAAGTTCAAACTAAGTAGTGTGGGTACATAACTTAAGTCAGTTGCTTTATTTAATATCTTAAAATAAATCTTGACTTCCCCCTACACACGTGTAGTTATCTATGTATACTAATGTGCGAATTTTCCCATGATATATACAACAATATTTTTGCAATCGTTTAAATTTAGAAACTACTTTTCATATATAAAAAGAATTGATCTAAAGTGGATGAATGTACGAATATTATTCATAATTATCGAAGGTATTCTCAAGCAACTGAAATCTCTATTTAGATTGTTGGGTGGCAGCAATCACGACTGGCAAAGATTCACTGTTGTTGAGTTGTACAGCGTTGACTTTTATTAATTTTTTTTTTACAAAGAATTGAACATTTTAAGAAGAAAATCCTTTAAGATTCATTTTCAATGGCAATTCGCTGCAACCTCAAATCAAAATTTATCAGAAAACTTATTTAGGTTTCCCGCAGCATATTAAAATTCAATTAGCATTCCAATGTGAACCGATTTTGTCGTCCCTCCTTTGTTTATTAATAAAATCGAGGAAAAATAAATCCATACAGACATCAAACATAATAACGACTCTAACTGACGTAAATTTGATTCAATTCTTTTAATAAACGAAAACTAAATAAATTTTCCAACAAATTTTCATTTGGTGTTCTAGCTCATTATCATTGGAAACGAACGTAAAATAATTTCCTTCTTAAAATGTTCGATCTTTCGTGGAAAAAAAGTTTAGCGCTGCACAAGTGAATCTTTGCCCGTCGTGAAATCCCTTTAATAAGTTTTAAGTACCGTTTCATCTTGCTTTCCTCAGCACTCAATGATGATTATGTAGAGACTAAGCTATTGAAGTATTTGTAGTTTATTATATTTAGAAAAAAGTACTCAAATGTTCATTTAATCCACGTAGCACTTTTAAGGTCAAGATCCAGTCTCATGGCCCTCTAGATGGTCATTATTTGCTCATTGTATCAGGCTCGGTTCGTATTCTTTTCTGATGTCATTCTGTGGATGTAGTTTTGAAGTCAAAAAGAGACGTTTCGAACGTGGTAATCAAACTTTTTGAAGTCAGGAAATACTGTAGTTTGTCCGTTGTTTCGCGTTTTAAAAGATGTGGAAACAAAATTAACTCCTCAAATGTAGGAAAAAAATACAGATGCGCATTCTTACAATTCAATTTCCATAAGAGAATTATTTAATTTTGTAGTAATTCTTCTTTTGCAAAAATTTTCAATTATTCAATTTTCTCGTAGAACACTAGAGAAAGCGTCACGGAGCACCAGTGTTCCACGGACCATATTTTGATAACCTCTGAAGTAGACAACAAAGCAATGAAAAGATGAATAGCGATTAGTGAGGGTCGTCTTTAAGCGCCCTGTCTTTCAGTTACGCTTAAGTACTTAGGGTCAGTTCTGCAAATGATAAAATATGTTGCAGTTAGACTATTCTGTCATACATTACAGTAGAGAAAGAGAGACAGAGATAGAGCAAGGTTTTTTTTCTTTTTTCCCATTTGGGAGGGGCCCTACATGAGAGCCGCACAGTGAGGCCATCAGGCCTATTGTGTGCACCTCCATCTGCTAGAGCCTTACCACAGCTGTTCCAATCCTCTAATGAAGCTCAGTAGCCTGCCGTGTTCGGCTTTCCGAATGTCTTCTGGTTTAGAGCAAGGTTTAGACGAATTTTTCGGCTGAAGCCGAAAGTTAGCGATTGTGCTTTTATTCGTGATTTGTAGAAACCGAAATTCGACAATCAGAAAGTTTGGTGAAAGTTTGTAGAATCGACTCTTAAACGGACTAGAGCTTTATGAATCCGGTTAAAATCCGGATACACACCGACATTCTGAATAAAATAGAACGCTACTCCTGGATCTTACAACAATACCCGAATTAGTTTAGATGTTGAAGAATTGTGCAGCTTGAATTTGTATTCATTCAAGACCTGCTAAAACTGGGCTAAAATGATAAACAAAAATCAGAGACATAATGGAAAATAGACCGAAAATAAGACGAAGGAAGTCACTTCCAGAACTACTGAAATTTCGTTTGATTGCAGACGGAATATAAGTGTTTATTTGATTCCATCAAAATTTTCAATCACATTTCATGAAAATTGCAAATTGAATTTTTTCCTTGTCATATTGTTGATAGTCACTCAATGATTGTTTATATACTTTTCATACATGTTTAATGAACTTCCTGATTTGCAATGATCTTTTTTATTTACATATTATTCGAAATGAAATTCTAAATTTACAAACAACAGGATATTGAAGTTGTAAAACTTTTATCAACAATTCCTGCGTCTGTGTGTAAGTCTATAAAATAGAAAGCTAAAATTAAATCCACAATTTATAGAGAATTACTCCTCTCTAAAGTCTTTAATCGAATATAGTGCACTTTTGTTCGAAAAAAAAAGAACTGACCGACCTTGTTCCCAAAAATGAAAGTACGGAACTAGGAAAAAGAGACAGTAATTTTTATTAACGATAAAGCAAATTTGACCTGTCGACGACCGTTTCTAAACTCGACAATTTCGTAAAAGTGAACAATAACTACTAATACGAGAATCAAGTGTTGACGTGGCACGGAAATTGCGCCATCTTTGAGTGTCACAATTTAAATTAAAACTAGATAATTGGTGTGTATTTTAATTATGATTTAATGCAACAATTTTAATGATTACTTGTTGAACATACCTGAACTTTAATCAACAATAAAAGAGAAAATCATTAAAAAATGTGCGAAGGAATTTTAAATATCATTACAATTAAGAATTTTAATCTAATTCCGAGCTACTTTTAAATTTACCTACTTTCCCTGTTTGTTTATTTAATAATAACGAATTCATTAACAACTATTAGAAATTTATTAGTGAAAGAAATAGTGGAATATTCTACATCGGAGATTATCACAGTTTCAATCTTTGTTTTGTAATTTTATAGAACAAACTATCAATATCAAGATCGAGAGTATGATAATCTTAGAGGAAAATAATGGAGCTCAAATAATAAAATACTTTCGAATTCACAACTTTATCATCTTTATTCTATTTGTTGTTTGTTAAAAAAAATCAGTAAAAGTGTTGAAAACTTCACCCAATTTCTCCCTACTTAACGTGCTGCAAGCATTACCATTGATGTCATCATTGCAAAAGAATCCGCCAACTCTCGTACATTTTTGCATTGTGGGAACCGTGAGACATTTTCCTGCCGTTTATTTGTAATTGGAATAAAATCTTCAAATTAACAGAAATTTTCTCACGGCGAATTTGAAAAATTTTCTTCTTTGTTCTTTCAGGATTTTCGGATTTTCTCATGGATGCTTTTGTGTGAGTGGGTTTTTTTTTCGTTTTGTTATTGTTTTGGTGTGTCCGTAGACTTACAGGATATGACAATGTAACGCTTCGAATGAGTGAACACGACCTACTGCCTTCTACAAAAAAAATTAGCTTCTATGTAGTACGCTAGGCTTATGTGTAATTTACATATTTATGTGACAAAACAACGGAAACTCTCTTGAAATGGTCTTCGACAACGGGGGCTATTATTAATGTGATTGTAATAATAATAATTTGTATGATGTAGTGGTGGAGGCGTTCCATTGTTAAACAGGAAGAGGACGTGTGGGAGAAGATTCTTATCTAAAGTTGGATTATAGACATGTTAACAGAATTTCAATACACTTTATTAATGGACATCTACTTATTTCAATATTTAGAAAAAAAATATTTTCAAATATAATACAATTTGCAGCGTCATCTATTGTTGATATTTTGAAAGCGACACAGGTAACGTGTTGAACTACCAGAATTGTTGATCTTAATTAATAGAACTGTCTGTAGGTGGCTGATTTTATATTACATTGAATTCTTTGGATGTTTCTATTTTATAAAGAAACAAGTACAATTGGTTGCCTACATTGTAACTATTTATGGCTTGTTTCCGAAGGGGCTACCTAAACTGGACGAAGGGGGGATTATACTGACACACCTTACTGCACATTATTGGTAAATCACTTCCATCTCACAACAAGAGTGGGAGAACCATTGGCGTCCAGCTAAACACTACGGCAGGCTAATCGAAATTATATTATATTAATTGTTTATATATTTTGATTCGTTAGAACGTGACTATTACACCGCATTTTCGTAAACATTATAGTATTACACTTTACAACTGACAAACTCAAGGGAGGATACACCTCCCTTGGAGTAATTATCACAAACAAGCCATAACTTGTTTAGTGATAATCATTGAAAGTCGCGCGGCTCGTGTGGCCCACATAAGTATCAAGTACGCGACTGCGGTCACTGTCGGCTTATGAAATTTTTATTTGTAACACGATAAACCACTTTTTAATTGACTACGTCGAAGGAAATAATGTTTTCGTGATGCGCTGTAGAAGTTGAAGAAGAAGAAGAAGAAGAACCACGACAGCAGTGGCTGTAGTGACTGTGTTTTGGGAAGCTATTGGATGCCTGACTAGCTCAAATAGTAGTTTTTTAACGATAATCCTCAAAGAAAGACAAGATAAAATTAAAATGATTGGTATTAATACAAAAATTGTTCGAAAGCTGAATCAACATACTTTGAAATACTTGTTTTCGTCGGGTAAAAATTTTTTATTATGATGTCTTTGTAATAATAACAGGAACATTTTCCTTTTTTTTCTTCAATTTCTGCATCTCACCATGAACGTACCGTAACAGTGTATTAAAAACTTCGTTCTACACATAGGGCGACAGCGGCTAAATTCGTGCAGCTATAGCCATATGATTAATTCACTATCAGTATAAACATTGTTATGCGTTAACGTTGTCTTCAAAATTTGATTACAACATTTGTGGTGCAATGCCTGCTTTTTTTCCGGACAATTGATTTCCAACGTTTGTCAATTTTCTCTTTAAAAAAGGTTTCTCAATATTTTAGAATTGTTTTTTGCGAATAATCCTACGAAAGAGTTTTCGTTAATAAAATTGTATACGCATTCAACTTTTGTAATCGTAGTTTCAACTTTTCAAACCAAGAAATTATGTAGTATTATTTTATGTAAATTGAACCCGATATCAGGAAAAATATAATGTTGGGGTCTGCAAGGCCTTTAAGACGTTGGGGCTCGGGCGCGTGCCCCATGTGCCACTGCAAGCTTCATCTCTAATCATCGTACGTCTTATATATAATAGGATGTTTACATATAAACTTAAAAAAGAACGCTGCGACAGGCTCACCTCTATATTTTTTCCCCATTCTTCAATTGTTTAGTAATTTACGCTCCCTTTCCGTAGTTCCTCGTTTGTCTTTTACTTTGTTTCTGTTGTCCTTCTTCCTTTTTTTTTATATTTATTATTCATCTTTTTGTCGTATTGTCATGAAAGACGAATTCATACACTTTCAATTTCAACACTTTGTTCCTCGTAATTATGGTCACTTTGGCATCTTATATTTATAGAAACCATAATTTTCCTTCCATGTTAACCACTTTTTTTTCTTACTTTTATACTCCTCTTCATCTTCTATATTCATATTGCCTAATTTTTCTACCTTTTACATCCTTAAAAAAAGTGCTTTCTCTATTTTTCATCTATCTCATCTTAAACTAAATTATAACGAAGTTTAAGTGGATGAATAAATTTTATTTCTTTACAGAAGAAGATTAACGTCCGTTGAGGCCTCCGGTGCACAATAAAGTGTTAATCAGTTGACGGAATCAACTGCAATCTTGCGGACAAAGACCTGTGACTTGGCTAGCAATTTGACTGAATAGTTACTGGGTGGCTAATTTGCACCCCCGCGGTGTGAGCCAGCCTATTTCTGACTCCAGCACTGTCCTGGAGAGGCAGTAGATAAGCCTCCCTCGAGCTAAGAACTCTCTAACGGGATTGTTTCCTTATAACGGTTATTCTTCCTCATTTCCTTCCACTTTCTGTATAGGTAGTATCACAAACGCACTACTTCCTCCTTAATAATCTATTGAAAGCTAATTTGTAGTACTACAAGTAAAAATTTATAAGGCGACAGATGCGAGTCTCGCGATTATAGCATAATGTGCACTTGCGTAATTGACACTCCATCTTTAGATATATTAGTGGTGCAATGTCACCTGTATCGTTATTTTTTCCCAAAAATTGATTTCCACAATTTAACGTAACTGTCTATTTCTAAAATTTCTGGGAAATCTTTTTAAAACCAATTCGTTCAGATGTGGAGAACACCCTCTTTTATTGTTCGTACGAATTTTATTCACTTCTCAGATATTAGTTGTCCTGTTCACAGAAATCCCGTTAAATTGCTCCCTTATAAAGTTGTCTTGGTTTTGACGAGAAACTAGCAGGTGCGCTTTATAACAATATTGCCAGATATTGCTGATTTTAGAAAGGTTTTATCACAATCTTGAATCGCTAGGCGGATGTAAAAAAAATTTGCAACAAAATCGAAAGTAAATTTAAGCAGAAAAAAGTCCAAAAAATAACAAAAAAATTAAGACGGAAATTAACTAAAACTATCTCAGTTTGTCGTAATAGTTTTTGTCATTTTGTCCAAACAAAACAAATTGATTTGTTTAATACGGAAAAATGATTAGTATTAAGCATGATCACGAGCAACAGTTATTTTTTTTTTTGCAAAAATTAAACAACAATTATGTAAATTGGAGTTTTCTTTTAGAAAGTAAATTGCAAATATATCCATAATTAAAAATAGTAACAAAGGACAGATACATAGAAGTAAATGGAAATAATCAAGAAACGGTTTTAAATTGATCCAACCACTATACTTTACACTTATTATGGTAAACAGTCAATGCTATTATCAAGCGTTTACAAAATATTTATAATAGTAGAGTAGAGTTCAGACAATAATCGATTTTTCTGATAATACAACAGAAAAACGGGTAAATAATGAAGATATAATGTGATTGATCTGTCATGTATTTAGAGCATCAGTGATTTATGACACTGCTGTGTTTCAGCAAAATTTAGCTCAAAGTTCAAATTATACACGAAAAAACCAACATTGTAAGAATGTGGAGTAAGGCTAGCAACTTGCTCGCCTTAGAAAAGGCTGAAAAAACGCTTAACCAGAAAAAATAAACAGGAAGAAAAAATAATTGTACCAAGGCTTTTATCTTAAATGCAATTAACAGAAGTACTAGAAACTTAAAAATTGAAGGTTTTCACTCTTTTCGCTAGAGACGTTTGCTTCCGTTCTGTATTTATTTAAATTATGAACGTGCTTCAAGACTTCCTATTGTTTGCTATTTTCTTGCAAATATGCTGTATTCGTTCCAGCTGCTTCACTTCCCGGATTTCTCCCGTTTGCCTTCTTCATAATTATTGCTGGCTAAGTTTTTATTTTAATTCATTTTAACATAAATATTTTCTTTATACTCTTATGTTTGAAAAAAATCTCGTATTTCAGTGTCAAATTTGAGTAATTTACAAGTTTCTTAACTTCTGACACCTCTCAAAACTAATTCAAGTATTTGCTGAAATTTGGGAGAGGATTTCTATGACTCCTCCATTCTCCATCTGTTTTCGTATTCTATTTTATTTTATTTTAGCAACTTCTTGTGGTTTTCTTTTGTTTCTTGTTGATCTTCTTGCCTGTTTGTTTTTTCTATACATTGTTAATTATTTTGATTTCAGAGACAATCCGCATATAACCCCGCTGAAAACATGAGCTTTTTCAAAGATAGTTGGAATTTCTTACGCATTAAATTGTTGTTAACAACCAGAAACAACAAAACAACAATAACAACAACAAGCCTTCCTCTCTTTCTCTCTCTCCACAACAAAACTTTTACCATGTTTAGAAACAACAACAAATCGACTTCTTCAACAGATTAGTTGAAACTTTCATCGTATTCAGTTTGGATTGTTGGCTTGAATTGAGTCCACGTGCGTTTCGTTATTTTCCACCGGACAATCTTGCGTCCGTTTTCAATTAAACATTAGTGCAATGAACTGAGAAAAAAAAACACTTCATATCCATCAAATAACAAGAAAAAAAATATTATTAACAGAAAATATAGTTTTTATCGTTCAGATTCAAAGAAAATTCTTGTGGAAAATTATAGTGTCGTTAGTGATTTTCATCAATCAAATCATTATACAAATGGTAATTTTTTTTTTGATTATTTTTAATTATTTCGATTTGAATACAATGTGGACTAATTAAAACGAATTTTTTTCTCATTAATTTTTGTTTTGAAACAATTTTTTGTTGTGTTGTTTATTGTCGAATTCAGGTTACGGTCACATTTTCATGAGATAAACCTGAAAGATTCTTTTTATTGTTTTCTTCATTCATTCCAAAAAATAATAGGGGAAGGTCAATAAAATAATAGCAATTTAAACGATTATTAACAATTATTATTCGGTAGATTAAGATCTAGCAAAACGTTTTTTGTTCTTAATTACGAAACATCGTAAATAATTAACTTGATGAAATAGTGAAGTGTGACTGAAACACCTGAAATTCCTCAAATGAATAATGTGAATGCGACCTTTGGGGTCACCTGAAGAAACCTCCTAATCTAGTTCTCTTGCAAATTAAAACAATGGATGCGGATTTTTTTCAAATTAGATGTTCTCTTTACATACGCAAATCTATCTTCATTCAATTTTAGCGTAATTGAGGAATCAATTAGTAACCGATGATTAATAAAAATTAATAATTTTCTCTTTAATTTCTTTGAAAATTGCCAAATGACTCTTAATCGTTATTAACGAAATCAAACTAATTGGAAGGGACTTTATCAGTTTAAATTATCTCGTTTTCATTTGAGGATCATATGATAAAAATTATCAATTTTGATTAAATAATATGAAATTTATAGGGAAAGTTAAGTAGTATGGCATTTAATAAACGATACGTTTAAATGTTAAAGCCTTATCAATTAAAACATTAATTATACGATTGAGATTATTATAACAGGAAATTGGTACGACTTTCTACGATTATAAGATATTTAAATTACAAATATTTGTATGTATCTTATCATGTCTTCCACGAAAATTACTAATTAAGAGTCTCTTTTCTTTCTTTGTCATCTAAATTATGTGGAAACTAGAAAATCGAAAAGTAGGTAAATATACTAGTTAAAATCACTTAAAAACTACTCAGGTTATTTGGTTATTACAGAAAAATTGTAAATTTGCTAAGAAAACAGTGTTAGATTTTATACTGTGTTAGAATCAGCTCCTTTTTGTGGCTCATTACATTCTGTGCCGCTATTTTTACTCATTTTAATTTCTCTGATATATTTTTTTGCTGCTCATATCACTTCTTTTTGTTGCACATTTATCACTTTATTTTGAAATGCATTGTTTAATGTTTACAGGATTTTGCGTGGTTTCTTTCTATTTTTTCTATTCCTACATTACAAAGTTATGATTTTTGTGTCTTTCTACTGTGTTTTTATTCCATTTTGTCACCCTTTTTTTTTCTTTCTTGCCTCTTCTTCATATTCCTTGTCTTTTCCATATTCGTGTTATATTTCCCCAATATTTATTACTTTCTTCTCAACTTGCATTTTTCTTGCTTCTTCATTTTATGCTCAATATTAATCCTGCTTCTTCATCTACGGTTCCTTATTTTTGTAAGACTCCTTGATTGTTTTTTCTCTTGTTCTTTTAAAATTGTTCTTGTGGAATATTTCCTAATTTCTTCTTGGTGTTAAACTCAGTTTTATCTATTTTCTCCTACTTAAATTAAGGTTATATATAATATCCCTAGATTCGATACCTTCTTCTGAGCTTTCCTGAAATTGTTCTCCTCTTACAGTGGATACCGTTGTACTCCTAAATTCCCCGTTTGTTCAATTGACGGACTTTACGTTTCAGTCAACACTGTTATCTCTCTGTCCTTTTATTTATCTTCTTTGTTGGAATAACACTTTTCATAATCTGAGCTTCCTTGTGTTTCTTTCTGTATCATTTACAATCACTGTCATTGCAACTTTAAACTGAAAAGACTGGACTTTGAGTAAACTTCTCGCTTACTACGCCTGGAAAGCTTTTACGGGTTTTCAACTAATAGCTACTGCAAGAATTTATTATAAAATTCTCGTTATTGAAGAAAAATCCATTGCAAGGGCCATAAATAAAACGTAATCCAGTCACAATTACCGCAACATCAATTCGAAAAGTCATAAATTATAGCCTCTATAGTTTTCTAGACGATAGCAATAAATAATGATCGTTATTGAAGAAAGGTGCTTAAATTTAATTGAAGCTTCATCAGCCAAATACGGTAGTCTTCTATAGTTTCGATGATAGCTTATTGGAGAATTTAAAAACTTGACGAAGACAGTAGAATTAAGGTTAATGTATCTTTTCCTCAATTTTTCCACAATAATTTACGATCAATTTATGTTTGTTTTCCTTCATTTCTCTTAAAAAAAATAGAAAATGTAAAATTACTCATCTACAAAGTCAAACTGGAGTAGATCAGTAGACAGGAAAACAATTGCATTACGTCTATTATAACAAAAATCATAATAAGTAATTCCGCCTTGTTCATCAAAGTGTAAATATTTGAAAGAAAAATTTCTTGATTATTATTTAAAATAGAAAAAATGAAAGTACACCAACTAACATAGTCACGCTGTAATTAAACTATTTAATATTGTTTTTACTTGTTTTATTTATTATTATTGAGAAATCATCCCAATTTAGTAGTTTCTGCTTTATTATAATTAATTGCTAAAAATAACAAAGCAATATACAAATATTCAAATTTACAAATTTCTGTTATCAACTCATCTCAAGCGAGATAAATCTATCGATTTTCCGCATACAAATTTCTTGTAAAGTGCATCAGTGTCAAAGAAGACAACTCTCAACATTGGCAATGAATTTCGTCCACTTTCACCAAATTGATTTGAATTTGGAAACTAATTGCAATGTTTTGAAATTTTACAGAATTGGAGCCGAGAACAGATCAAATGAGGCCTGAAAAATGATCTGGACCAGCATCACGATCCTTGTGATAGCTACTGTACATTCAATTACAGGTAATGATTAATTGTTGTTGTGCAGGTAAACAATTTAGTCTTAGTATGTTGAAGTTTTATTACAATTAAAGTGACAAAACTAGACTTTCTCTAGATAAACGACAGGTAGTCGGCTTTTCTTTTCTATTACCAGTTTGTGAAAAGAATTCCAAAAGAAAAATTGATTTCTGCAACAAGAGAAAATCGAACAACTATACGAAACAACATTCCATAATTATCCTGTTGTAGTTGCCTTAAAGTTACGCTATTAAAGCCTCCAGATATCACCAAGGTTATTCGTTGATAATTCGAATAATAATACGACAACGGCAATTTGTTGTACCGCTAGTAGATACATGGTTTGCGATAACAGAAATTGCAATCAAATAATTATAATTATTATATTCATTGCAAGAAAAACCGTAAAAATAATAATCCTGCAAGTGTATATTAATAAGATTGATCTAGATTTTGTTTCTAGAAGGTGTTACAAACGATTATATCCGCTAGTATTACAAAAGTCCAGTTTACTTTCAGTTGTACAAAAATCCATCGGTTGCACCAATCATTTAAATTGTTAATTTATACGAGAAACTTGTCATCAGCTTTTATATAATTTAAATCAATCAAATCATTTTGTGAATCTTTCTAGATTCATAAAAGACCGCAACCGTATGCGGAAGAAAGTCGAAATTTGCATCAGTTGAAAAAAACCAAATTACAAAATTATACCGAACTAACTGTTATTAATTCAAAATTAGTTCTATTTAGTTACCAATAATCATAAAAATGAAAGTGTTATCAATTTTTATCTAAATAATACCAATCAATTTGAAAGTTGAGACTTTTACTATCATTTTGTTAAAATTTTATGACAATACAAATGTTGTTGAGTCATCTAAAATGTTGATTCCTGTAAATTTCCAATATATTAACCTTATCGGCGTTGACACTACCGGTAAATGGCCAGTAGAAAGTCGATAAAATTGTACAATTCCCAAAAAATTGTTGAATTTCAGGCGAGTTCGTTGCTTGAGCGACCGTTGCAGTCTCCAAAAAGTACTCTATTTCTAGTAATTGTAAATTGTTCTAACGGCATTGAAAAACTGTTTATGACGCAAATTCACTACCGTAATAGTAATTTATGGTTTTTTTAGTCGTAGAAACGGTGAAGAAACTGAAAATTATGATGCGTTACAGTTTAACACTTACTTATTTGTAATCCCGTGTCTAGGCATTCGGTATTGTTATGTAACTGTATAATTATTACATTTTTAATAAAATTCAATGTTTTATTTGGATTCCATTGGGAAATCAATCAATTTATTCACTTTAATAGCAACAAATTACTGTTCGGCTTACGAATATTGTGCAACAGTAATGAATTTTATTTAAATAGAAAGGATATTGAATGGTTGTCCTAAAATTATTTAATTTGCGTTGATAATGGGATATTGAGTAAAAAAATTGTTGCAAATTTCATATAAAAAACATCGTTATTAAAATCGAATTTCCTTTATAGAATATTTTAACATCACAACTAGTTGTCTAATAGAGTGAAGAATTGGTTATTGTTTACAACAATGAAAATTTAAATTGTAAACAACATCAGGAAGGATATTACATGGTTTGTTGTTTGTATTGGGTAATTTTTACAAATTGATTCGAGAATTAGATTTTTTGTTTTGTTCTATTTTTCTTTCGTTCTTGTTTTGTGTTAAAACCGAAAGTGTAGCGATGATATAATTGGATTACTGCAAAATTATTGGATTAATTCCACGTTTATAAATTGTTTACTATAATTAATTCAACAACAAAAGAAAGTTGAAATATTGTAAAATCTAGATAATGACTAGTTATTTTTTGCTATAATCGTTTGAAAGTGAGTCTATTTTGCTGCTGCACTCGACTACGGAAAAAATGCCCTTAAAAGAATGGAATCGTTATTTTTTTTAATTTACAGTAAGCTGAAAATATTACATCTTACTAGTGAAAGTATAATTCTTTTCAGGAATTGATTATATTGATATTTTGATTAGCTTTACAGTACTCGTTTCCAATAACTCGTCTTTTTATTATAAGATTTGGTTTTCCTGACATGACATCGCCAAGATTTCTAGCCTAGAGTGTTGTAATTTCTGAACTTTGGACGATTTTCCTCTTACGACATGAGTTTTTGACAATTTTTAATATAGTCGATTTATTGCCGTAACTGGTGTGTTTCTATTTGGCATTTTTCAAAGATTTTACATATCTGAAAGTAGTTCTACAGTAATTAATACAAATTTTATGTCACTCCATTGATTATGACATATTGTAATCGGCTGAAAATTCCATTTTCTGTTCGATATTGTAAAAGTAGAACTCTATCGATCAAATCTGACTCCAACACTAATTAAAGCAACAACAAAAAAGGAGATAAAAACGTCTATTTTTCTTTTAATTAACCTACTTTTGTTGACGTAACAATGCAGCCACTACCACATCACAGATATGTTGTTGAATTTTCTTTAAAAAGTGGGACACATGTACAGATTTAATCAATCGATAAGTTAACGAAAATGTGGAAACTTGGAGTTTAGAGGGAAAACAGGTTATTGACCATAATGAAGGTTACCACAACATTTTGGAAAGATCTGCATACAGTTATAGTTAGAAAAAATGTTTGACACTTGGAAAATAGCTAACGGTTAATATTTCTATGAAACATCGAAAAAATTATAAGTAGTCTTCCGCTAAGTTGCTGCAAGCTGAAATAACTGACCTTGTCTACATCAATGAAGCATAAAATTATTCGGAAATAAATCTACCAATTAGGCGACGGCGTACTTATAATTTGTGTCAATTAGATTCGCCTGAAACGGCAAATTTATCATTCCCTTATCGCTGGAATCTCAAACGATTCCTGATTGTAATTGTACTGAATATAGCTTTTTATTGTTAAAACCAAGCGAAGAAAGATCGAGTTTTGTATAATGTTTTTTTTTGTTGCACAGGATGCCAATTCTATCCGCCTGGTGAGTATTTGCGTTTCGTTCGTGTACCTGAAAACTTGAGGGTCGGTGAAGAGATCCTGAAAATCGATGTCTATCCACGCAATAATCTGCTTCTACAACCGATCGATAGAGTAATTTGATTTGCAATTGAATGCAATTCGATTTTCTAACTTTTTACAATCGATTATAGGCAGACGATGTGTATTATTTCACGTTCCGTGATTTGAATCGCACCACCGTCTCGATACTATTGGCACGATCTTTAGAAGACATCGTCGATACGGACAATCCAAGGAATGTATTGAAATTTAAAATATCTTGTGATTATTATGATGGTGAAGATACGGTAAGTAGATTTTTAGTATTTCCTATAGAAACTTGCATAAGTTTTTCCGCAATTTTTCTTTATTCATCCAATTGAATTGGCTAATCAGCCATGCAGAAATATAAATTTTGCAAAATTGCATTAAGTAATTCTTGATCTTGACAATAAGATCTTTCTGGAATATCTTTGATTTAATGAGGGAGCTCTAATTAGGTCATCAATTGGGTAAGTTTACAGTAATATTTCGACTTGATTTGGGTCGTTCCGATGATTTACCGCAATGATAGAAAACGATTGTGACTAACTGGAATTTTGCATTAAAATTGTACCATTAGGTTAATAAATATAACAAGACGACTTAATTTTCAGGAAGCATCGCATTTTCTTGTACAACTACAGTTAAATTGTCTCATTAATATTTCTATTAAATGCTGTTAAATATTTGTAATTTTATTATATCGACAATTACGTAATGTTTTACATAACAGAAGCTTTATTATCGTATAAAATCGAAATTTAAAGGTTAATTATTTTTATTTTGATGTTGCTGATTAATAATAACACGGAATTTCATTGCAACGATGATTAATTGTCTTGTGTCTTTGTCATAAATTCTGTAGCTTTCACGCCTTAATGAGAAAATACACAAAATCATATTTTATAACAGATGCTGGAGTTGTACAATTTGAGAGTAGGTTTCGCTTTCCTAAATTTATGATAAAGCGGATAAGATTTAAATTAGTGTCCTGAAAACTGAATTTCTTTATTCTTTCCTCTGTTAAACGCGGGCAGAAATGCCCATAGTTGTACGCCTAATTCGCAAAAAAGAACTCAAAAGCGCCAAAATTTCTGAAGGCAAAATTCTATTCTTATGAAGTGCATAGAGCACCACTATTTGGCAGTTGTTCACGTTCTCTTGACTTAAGGGGGGGGGGGACAAGGCTCTGAGATACCAAAAAAAAAACATATTTTTGTAATTTTTTTACAGAGTAATTATTAATTTTACAGAGTATTTATTAATATTTTTAAAATTTTTGTACATTATTAAGCATTATTCTAAGAAAATTCTGATACATTTTCATAAAAAAATATTGAAAATTCAGCCAGTGGTAGTCCTGAGAACCGAGTCACCTCAAAAATAGTTTTCATACGATAGTTCATCCGATATTAAAAACCAAAGGGATATCTTTAGTACATAAGTTTATCTTGAATTGGAACGAAGAAATTAACACAATATTCCTTTTTGAAACTTTGGTGAAGGTGCAATAAAAAAACTCTGATTTTTGCCAAAAACTGCTCTTTTTGATTAATTAAAAAATAAGTTGTAATTGAAACAAAAAAGTTTTTCTACTAATAACTTCAAATTTTCCGAGAATATTTCTTATACGTTGTAGTATCAGAAAAAAAATTTAAAAAATCCATTTTCTGACCCTTGTCCCCCCTTAAAACCATCCCCATTGCCTCTAAAAACGCATTTGCAGCTGTTACAGGCTTATCAAATGTATTTACTTCAAAGCTCCACGAGGTGCTCCGTATTCGAGTATTCTAATGCTTATTTGTATTTCCGATCTTTGTAAATTTCCGGTTCACTAGAAATTCAGACTAAATCCAAGGGTACGTTCGAGTCAGAAATATCGCGATGCATAGCGACGAACAAAAAAGGTTGTTTTTCATCGCTGTAGGCATTCATTTAGCAATGTGGACTTATTTGTGATTGGTCGGATCATACAAGAAACATTGCGAAATGATTGGTGGAAGGCCCAAGATCCATTTGAAACCGGTAAGAGAGAGATCTCCAGCATGAACGTACCCTAAACCGAAAATTTCTCAAAACTCTATCTCAATCGCAAACCGATTCGTTATTGTATCACACGTGACCTACATCCCTAAATAAAATATTTCAGGACCATCCTCGTCTATTCCTAATCTCAACAAACATCACATAATCGTTAAGTATTCAGTTTTATGCACTTGCGGCTATCTATACTTATCAATTTTTGGGCTAATTATACTTGTTGGTTGAAATTTTAATTTAATGGCGTATAATTCAAGATAAAACGGTACTTAATTTTTAAAAACGACCTTTTAGAATTTGTACATTCTCTTCCGAAAAAAGTTGAATAATGAAAGGTGTCGAAAATTGCTCAAATATTTCCGAAAAATTGGAATAAAATTCTAATAGTGATAATTGAATATAAAAATCTAAACCGTTCTGGTGATTTAACTCAATACAGTTGATCCGATAATTTATTAATAACCCATTATAAACATTTTGATTGAAGCGAATAATAAATATTTTAATAACTGTTGCCCATCTGACGCCGATTAACTGTTGGAATTACTTTACTTGGTGAATGAACAACAATTGATAGCATAGATCAATTCAAATTAACTGATCGATTATTCTGTTTATAGATAACTTCATCTCTATCAGTAACTGTTTATGTTGAAGATGTGAACGATCACGCCCCAATTTTCTATGGTGCTCCCTATCAGATAACAGTCGATGAACTCACGCCTGTTGGTAAATTATTTTATACAAAAAATTCCACAAGCCTTTCTCATATCTGTTTCCTTTAGGTTTAACAATTTTCCGTGGAATACGTGCTACAGATCGTGACAAACCGAATACACCAAATTCCGATGTACAATATACGATTGTGGCTGGCAATGAACGCGGCAAATTCGCTTTGGATAGTAGCCATCAGGTGTTTTTGATTTTAAAGAAACCATTGGATTTCGATAGTGGTGATCGGCAATTTTTGTTAACAATAACCGCTTCGGTAAGTTTGAATTTGATATATTATTAAAGAAGCGAAAACTGTGAGTAATTCCTATTACGGAACAGTGATTACAACGAATAGAAAGCGATATTAATTATTATTTTTTTTGTTAAGAAGAATTGTTAAAATTGCTATGGCTTTGAGGCAACTGTAGCATCATTATCGTGAAATGCACGTTAACCCTTTAAAAGGGTGTCAAATTCAAGCTTCAATAAAATTCGAGATGAATCGGGAAAAAACTATAATAAACCTAAATCTAATAATCAATCACGCTTTCTATGTCAATTTTTTTTGTTAATAAAATAACAAAACGTTTGTGCATGAATGGAATGAAAAGGAAGTTTAAGACTTGTGTTGAAAAACTGTGGGAATATTGGTTTCTTTATTGTCTATGTTTATTTAACACGTTTTTTTTTCCATAAATAAATTGTTTTTATCGTTTTTGTAACAGGATCGTGGTTTACCGCCGAGAAGTACAAACACGACAATTCTGATCCGTGTCACCGATAATGATGATCTTAGTCCGAAATTTACGAAAGGTGTTTACAGGACCAGGATTAATGAATTCTATCCGATTACGGTAAGTTTCACTGGCACACTTTGTACTCTAATTCTTGTTAATTTAATGAATACAATTGTTGAGTCAAAAATTATCAGATTTTCCTTTTTTTTTTGGTCAAATAACATCTGGTGTATATTACTATGCATTTGAAAGTATGTTGAAGGCATTAATATTAATCAAATTGTTATATTTTAAATTCACAACATTTTTGTGTATCATATTTTTTTGCGCGTGTTGAAACAAAACAATGTAATTGGTGATGATTGGTGAATTTATTGATGATAACCGCAAATTTTCAAATGATTTGTTTCTACTAGTTTGCGGTTGAATAGAGGAAGTGACTTCTTACTAGGTTAATCTATGGTTCGCATTTTGTGAGTTTATTAATGTAACGGGCCATCTAATTAGTTTTCCTCGTAGGAAGTAAATAATTTATTATCACTGTCGTTTGAAATGAATTATATATTTTTTTTAGTTTTAAAGAAAAAAGTGTAATTTTTTACGTGTAAAGAATTACAGTTTTTCATGCGTTCTGACACGCTTTTTAACCTGCTGTCCGGGTCAGAGGTGTTTGTTTATAACGGTATTAATGAGTAACTTTCCATTTCTAAAAATGGAAGTCAGATTACGGCTTCCGCTTTATTTAAAGTGTATCACTTCAAATACTTATCTGATCATATTGCGTTCGAGCTTTTCTGCATCTTCTGGTAATCTCGGATATATCGGTTTTTAATATACCGGGAACCACATTCCTCTAGCAACATAAGAGGAATGAGTGGGACGCAGTCTCCTTCTTCAATTGTGTGGTCAGGATCGGTCAGATGGGCGGAGGTTTTTATCTTTATTATTTAAACACTTACCACTGTTGTTAAGACAATAAGTGTGGAATTCAACTGACAAGAGATAACAATATCAACAAATATGTGTTGTCTTTGTCGTACTTTTAATGAGTTTTGAATCATTGTCCTATACTCTTGGACACATCTCATTCTGTAATGAGTTAGACAAGAACGTGGTATAGTGTGTCTTATTCTTTTTAAAGGTACAAACAATTTAATAGGTGATTTAATAGGTGATAGGTTAAAATCTCTAGATCGATACAATTCAGTTTTTATACCTTTTAAATACCGGCCCATAGATTTAGTTTTTGGGGGTACTGTGTCCGATAATTGTAAGTTAATGTTAAGTTTTCCCGAGACCAGTATCCAGTTACGGAGGAGTTATGACGACCAAGTAATAGAAAAGACGATTCATCAGTGAATAAAATGTTTTCGATAATATTCAATTTTCAATCAATATTTATAAAAAAGCGAACTTATAGAATCACGAATTAAATCCGTACACAAGTAAATTATCTAAAAATTCATAAATACCAAATATGGAATTATAAAAATTACAAAAGAAAACGATTCTTTACCTACCAGACAAAACTAATAAATGAACATTGAAATGGAAAATCAGACAGTTACTTTATTTTCGAATTATCAGATAATAGCTCTAAGAAATTATACATTATGTGCAAAATTTACTTTCATTCCATACAAGCCAGTTATATGTTAGGTCTAACAAAAATTACTGAGAATCAATTTAAAGTAGGCAATTTTTTATGATTTTTAAAAAAAATCTGCTATTGTAAAATTGTGCAGCACAATTGTGGTTGATAATTCGTACTCCTTTAGACACATTGGTGATAAGAATTAAAAAATTGAGAATTGTATATTTAATTACTTCGTTGTCACTTTTTATAATTTTCTGTGATATATTTATTAGTGTCAACTAAACGTTTATGAAAAGTTGTATGTCTCACTTTTGTGAATTATTATCATATCATAATAAAGAAAGCAGTGAATTGTATCGATCAAGAGATTTGAACCTATCAACTCCTGTTCAGCATTAAGCTCATGACGCTATCTAGCAATGGACTATTAAATTGTTTGTAACTTTGAAAAGAATAAGCCATAGTAGAGTCTGTTCTTGTTTAACTCATTACAGAATGAGAATTATTCAAAACTCATAATGAGTATGACAAAGACAACACATGTTTGTTGATATTGTTATCTCTATCAGTTGAATTCCACCCGTATTTATAACAACTATTAACCTTGACTAAGCATGCGTCTAACTAAATCATAAACATAAAAAACTCTTTCTATTCGATCTAATCCAACAACACAATTGTTCTATCGTAATCCGTGAATAGGAGGAGACTTCTTCCCACTTTTCTTCTTAAGTGTCTACATGAATTAGTTAAGCTGTATATTCTGTCCGAAACGAGCAGCAACATGTTTACATTTGTTTTGCTGCGTTATTTTTGAAGAGTGCACATCGTTTCAAATTTTTTAATAAAGATGGAAGTGACAAAAGAACATACTTGAAATATTGTACTTTACGAATACAACAATGGAAATAGTGCGAGCAAATCGGCTAGAAACATTCAAAGTGTCTAATGAAATAATGATGTGAGTGGACGGATGTGTCGGAAATGGTTTGAGAAGTCTCGAAATGGTGACTTCAGCTTAAAAGAAGACGAACGAAGAGCGAATCGTACGGCCCTCTGATATCGATAGAGAGGTCCTCAAAACTCTGATCGAGAATAACCCATCCACCACAGTGTGAGATCTAATACAAGAACCGGGAGTAAGCTATATGGACCGCCCATCCTCATACGCAAGGCTTGGGAAAATTCATCAAGTTGGATTTTATTGTATTCTCCTCACCTCTGAGCTCCGTTTTTGGATTGAATCGTTACCGAGGATGAAAAGTGGGCGCATTACGATGGTCATGAATGGCTCAGTCCAAGAGAAAAAGCAGTGCCTACGCCGAAAGCTTGACTTCATCCAAAGAAAACGCTGGTCTCTATTTGGTGGGATGTCGAACGTCTGATACGTTTAGAGGTGAATGAATAAAACCATCTCGGTCGAGGTTTATTTCCAACATCTCAGTTGTTTGATAGAAGCTTTGTGAGAAAAACGTCCAAAACTAGGAAGTACTCGGAATTTTTCCGCTGTGGAATTCCAAAGTGGCATGAAATTTTGGTAAAAAAAGTAATAAAATTTACAAACTATTCGGACAGAATTTACCTTAAACTACAATTATGGAAAATTAAACAGGTGGAGCAGACGAACAGCTCACTGAAGTTGCTTTTTATTACAAACAAACATATCTCAAGCATTTTCCTCATCTCAGAAAGATTCTCATAAATGCACTGATCCTGTGAGTTACACTAAAGAGAATATTGGACGGAATTTTCTTTTAAAATGTTGTACTCTACTTTTAATTGAAACATAAGAATGGTGAAAGCTTTTTTTGATATATGCGTTTTGTATGCCATTACTCTATATTAAGATACATCATGTGAATGGTGTACAGCTAGTAGAGAAAGGGAGAGAATAAACATCAATTAAATTTTGAATCCAGATTCCAGCATTAGCCACTAGTGCTTTATTCTCGACTGGTAGAAATGAAAATTTTACAATTTAACATTCGCTAACTAAAATTTAAGAGAACTTTATTCTACCTCCATCTTCTTCCTCTATTGACTGCATTCGTTGTGATGTCGAAGATGATGAGATACAATTAGAACATAAAATGAAATAAAGTGTGGAACGTTGTAAAACATGAATATTTGATAGAATAACCCAACTAAAATATATTCTGTCAATTGTGCAATACACTGAAAGAACTGTAGAATCGAACCTAACACGATATGCTCCATTGGTGTAGAATTGCGGTGCGTATTTGTTTACGGTCAAAAATGCAATTTAACCGATTATTGAAAGTCAGCTTTCCGTTATTGATCAATACACAGAGTGTATTGATCAAAAATTGTTTACATCTACTTTAAAAATTTAGTAGTGTGTGAGCAAAATATTTTATAATTCGGTTTTAGTCAACGACTTTTCGTACTGAAAATTTACATGATAGAAGTAGAACAGGCCCGAGATTACAGCAAAGCTGACAGCTTACTGGAGCGGTGTAATTTTAAGGGTGGCATTTTCTAATGCGTCTGAGACTGGATTTTAAGTGTCGAACTTAGCAGACCTTTACGAGTAATTCTTCAGAAGTTAGTAGTGTTGTAGTGTTTCGGCAAAAGTTTATTCACAAAGTAGTCGTTTTTGTTCTTTTTATAGTTTATTTAGTTGCTGTATTAAATAAACGAAAATTATTGTCTTGAGCAGACAGCTCAACATTAAGCCGATTATATGTATTTTTGTGCAGTTCAGTGGAAATTTCAAAGTTTGTAATACTGATAGACAGGTCTGGGTGCTTCAGGCAATCCGCTCATCAAAATTACTGCTTGTTAGAATATTCTCAACAAAGTTTTTCACATGAAGTGAAGTATAAGACACAGAAAAATGCCGCTCCAAGCAACTGTTTGCTTGCACTGCCCTGAGGCTGGCTCTGCTAATAGAAAATACTGTTGGGCTGTCATTCATGTTCAATAAAATAAAATAAAATAAAATAAAGCAGAGCAGATATTGAGAAAATATGAAAGTATCTCTCAATCGTTTACAAAAACACGTAAGTTATCAAAGTAGAACAAAAAAGTCCTCACAGAATCACTGAAAATTATACATTTGAAATTAACAAAACGGAACCGAATGGAAATTATAGATTCCATTGTATCAATTAACGAATCTCTTATATGATTGCATCAAAGAAAATTCAAAATTCCGTTATAAAAATAACACGATTTTCTTTATTAGAATTATTGAATCGATTAACACGAAATTTTCGTTATAAAAGGTCAAACCGTAGGTCGCCTAAACTTCCGTTTGATGTTCCATCAAAACCAAAAATCATGAAATGTTTACATTTCAACCGTTTATGGGACGTGCTGCAGCCGCTACCTTTCATTTTTGAAAATTAATCGCTTCTTAAATCTCACCGAAACGGTTGATGTGGATTTTACAAATCCACGCACGATTTACTATAAAATTATTAATTAATAAATAATTAAACGAATTCAAAGACAATAGAGTGAAATTTCTGTGATTTTTAGGGCGAGCGAATCCATAAAATGCTGGTTTTCGATCCACCGATCCATGCCTTCGATCAAGACTTGGCAATCGACACACCGATTCGTTACGATATTATCGCCGGTAATGATCGTAATCTATTTGCAATGAATCATTCGAATGGTACATTGTATTTGGAACGTGAGATCGATATTGATAATGAACGATCATTACCTGGAAACACGTTCGTTTTACAAATACAAGCCGCACAAATTGATAATCCAATGAAAGTTGGTGTGGCACGTGTCGAAATCGAAATTATCGATCTTAATGATAATCTACCGGAATTCGAAGTCGATTTTTATAATATTAGTATTGTTGAGAATCTACCAAATGGTTTTAGTGTCTTACAAATTCTAGCCACCGATCAAGACCAGGGCGACAATGCCGACTTTTCTTATCAATTGGACGATAAAAGTGGTGCTTTTGCTTTGGACTCCAGAACCGGATGGCTAACGGTACGATCTTCAAAAATTCTTAACGCGTCACTAACCTGATTAATTATTTGTGTGTTTTAAAGGTGCGCGATCAGAGTATTTTGGACCGTGAGAAACGCACAACTATAATGATGCGTGTCTATGCCAAAGAAAAAGTTCCCAGTGTTGTAACAGATAAAATGGGAGCATCTTCGGTTAGTATCGAAGTGACACTTCTTGATGCCAACGATAATAATCCAACGTTTATTCCAAATAATTTGTACCATTTCGTTACGAATATCGAAGCGAAATATGGTGATTTAATCGGACAAGTGCATGCAATCGATCCGGATTTGGGGCGGAATGGATTGGTCGCTTATTCGATTCAGAAAGCCCCCAATAATACTGTACCATTCAAGATTGATAGCAAAACCGGGAAAATTCTCGTTAATCAAACACCACTATTGAACGGTAAACATTTATTGTTTATCGAAGCATCAGATCAGCCGCTAAATCCGAGTGAAAAACGGTCATCTCTAGCCGTTGTCTCGATAGAAGTCCAGTCTGTCGGGGATAAAGGTAAGTTGCTGTTATATTCTTATGAAGAACAACCTGCGAATCTTACAATTTACAGCTGATAAAAATGGCCTTCCGGATTTCATTGGCGCTCCGTATGAATTCTGGGTCGGTACTAATGTTGGTATCGGTACCAGTGTTGGTCAAATTCGCGTCACGGATATACCGGATCGTAGATCGATAGTTTATGATTTACTTCACAGTTACCATGAAGGAGGTGAGCAATTAATCAATTTTATCTGATGTTTGGATTAATTAAACAATTTCCAGTACCGTTTGCTGTGGAGGAACGTTCCGGTACTATCACTGTAATAAACGATTTAAAGAAATTTAGCCGGCAAAATTACGACTTTGAAGCTGTGGTAACCAACGAAAAAGACATCTATCTGTTCACAAACGTCACAATTCACGTTGTAGATCCTAAAGATGAAAAAACCGTACTGATGAAGTGGATACGTTACAATTTCAGTTTGCATCCAATCTAATTTGGTAATGTTTCAGAACTGGTACTACTCCGATTGAATTTCATATCCGTGAGAACCTGAAGAATACATTTATCGGTAAATTAGGCTTCAAGAACGGCAGTTCGGAGGCTTTAAGTTTCAGTATTGCTAACCAGAAAGATGTTGCTGGTTATATTACGTTAACAACAGATGGTGCTCTGTATACTGAAAACGGATTAGATCGAGAAACTAGAGATATCTACCATTTAACGGTGATAGCTGAATATAATAAAGGCGCAATAGCCGGTACAGGCATCTATCAGGTCATCGTCAATGTTGACGATGATAATGATAACAAACCTACGTTTGAACGGGAGAAATACGAAGGCAAAATTCCTGAAAATTGCGTGTCCGGTACTGAAGTCGATCTGGATTATTTGATACATGTTAGCGATAAAGATATAGGAGCGAATGGGCAATTCTCGTTGACAATTTTCGGAAATGGTAGTGAAATGTTCCGATTAGATCGCAATACTGGGAGGATATTGTTTATAAGTGCTGAAAAACCTTTAGATCGGGAAACTGTAGACGTTTTCAATTTGCGTTTAGTAGCTAAGGATAAAGGCGGTCTTTCCGATGAAGCCAAACTGATAATCAATGTTGAAGACGAAAACGATAATCCTCCAGTATTCTTGCAATTTGTTCTCTACGAATCAACCGGTGCCCGAATTGTTCATCATGATGCATTAGGAAATCGTATCGGGAATTTCGACGAGCTACGAAATTCCACTCGTGGAACCTTCGTCTTATCACAAGCATTTCAACGGACGAAAAGAGCCAAAACCAAAAACACCCCAATCATCAGCTTAAAAGAAGATATAATCGTTGGAACGATCTTTGTGAAATTGATAGCAGAAGATCGTGATTTTGGTGATAATGCTATTGTTAAATATGAAATGGTATCAGAAACTTATATACCGAACGAGAAATCATTAGAACCGTTCCATTTAACACAATATTTCGTTGTGCATCCGAATAGTGGTGAAATTTCGGTGGCACGAACCTTACCACCGGAATCTGAGTTTCGTTTGAATATCTCCGCAACCGATCGGGGTGGTTTAAGAGACTTCCTATATATGCGTTTACTGATCGAAGATGTTAACAATCATCCGCCGGTTTTCAAGAAATCCTGGTACAATTTCGATGTAGAAGAAGCGTTCTACAATCGACACGTGTTGGGTAGTATCGAGGCGATCGATGTTGATTTCGGTCCAAATGCAAATATATCCTATAAAATCCAACCAAAGAGTGATCACAATTTGCCGTTTGTGATAGCACCCGTCACCGGTGTTCTCAGTATTGACGGTCTGCTGGATCGCGAAACTAAAGATAAATACTCGTTCATCGTAACGGCTAAAGATAATCCACTAACAGGACAGAGTATGAGTAGTTCAGTCAATGTTGAGGTGAATATTTTGGATGTCAACGATAATCCACCAATGTTCTACGGTTACGACGAATTAATTCCAAATCCAGAAGCGAATACTTACAACAATCACCATTACCAGGAACAAATTCCTGTTTACTACGGTACAGTTGCTGAAAATAGTCCAATAGGCACGCCAGTGACTCGTGTTTTTGCCAATGATTCCGACTTTACTGGTAATGGTAACGGTTTATTATTGTTCGATATTCCATATCGGAGAACGCGACAAAACTTCTTTGCTATCGATTCAAAAGAAGGCATAATCACTACAATCGGTCGGCTGGATTTTGAGCTACAGAGCAGCCATAATGTCACGATAATCGCATCAGATTTAGGATCGCCTAGTTTGAGTTCTACAGCTGTCTTAATTGTGAACATCATCGATGTACCGGAAGAATTACAATCACCGGAACCGATTTTTACACATCGTTACTATGAAGTAGAAGTTGAGGAAAACGTTCCGGTACCATTGAAGGTTTTAACTTTGAACGTCAGCGAAGCTTACCGTTCACACAAATTACGCTACACTATTGTTGGTGATAAGCATAGTGATATAAAGAACATGTTTCGGATTGATCCCAGAAACGGTACTTTATACATCGTCGATAGTCCCGATCGAGAGATGAGGGATCGTTACGAACTGATAATCCGCTTAGATCAATACAAAGTCGGTCGTGATATGACCGTCATGATCTATCCGGTAACAAATGAACGACTCGGCAATTTAGGATTGAATGAAGTTAAAGTAATCGTCCGAGTGACGGACGTCAATGACAACATTCCCAAGTTTACGATAACCGGCCGGCCAATCATTGCAGCGATACCATCTACCGCAAGTTATGGCTATCATATCGTTACTCTTGAAGTAAGTCACAGAATCGGTTGTTATTTGTAATATTTTTTCTTTGGAATTGTAGGCGGCAGATCCCGATTTTGGCCTGAATGGTGAAGTTCGCTACCAAATTCTAGGACGCGCTGATGAGGCCAGCCGGCGTTTCTCTATCGATCCGGTTACAGGACAAGTGCGGAGTATTGCGAATTTTGCAAAAGATGCCGGTAAAGTGTTCGGTTTCGATGTGAAGGCGACGGATCGACGTGGAGCCGATGATGGGAAATCATCAATAGCTAATGTTTTTGTAGGTTTTATTGCGTTATATTGCTTAGTTTTGAAAAGTGTTCCCATTGATAAGGGTGACTTGGAGAATTGATTGAAAATTGAAAAATGTTTGAGTAGTTAAGGGGATCGTGTGAGAAGTTTTCCTGGTCGTGTTTGGAAGTTTTTTTTGTAATTTTACAAGGAGAGGAAAGTTTCAAGTTGTCCTTGTTGTGGGAAATTACAAGAGCAACGTGATCGTGATATTGATATTGGGGATTTTAGTCGGTGGAACTTTTCTCGAGAAAAACAGGAATCATAAAGCCAATGCTATTTGTAGTAGACATCCTCGTAAGAAATAGGGATAACAGAAGAAGTCTTAATAGTCTATTTTTCATGCCCCTGAAATGCCGTTTCATGGTCATATTTTTCTAATTTCTTTCTCAAAAGCTGTCAAAATACCATATACTTAACAGCAATAAATAAATCTTAAGGAGCTCCTTTTTGGAAGAGTTACAGATTTCTCAATTATTTGAGCTTACAGAAACAAACATTGTGCTCCTTTTGGTGTACAATTTTCAGCTTTTACTCCGAGACCGATTACAACTTCATCTATGTCAATAAAACTCAATTTGACTTGTTTTATTGCTACTCAAATATCTTTATAGCTTTTGTTCTCTTAATAATTTGGCGTTGCAGGTGTACGTCCTGGACGACCAAAGGGAGCTAGTGATGGTGATGGGAATGAAACCGACTGATGTCGAAAAATCCGTTGACAATATAACACAGTAAGTTCATTAACAAAAAAAATTCAGCCGCTATTCGATAATATTCAACATCATTTTATCATTAATAGAACATTGCTTAATGTGACTGGATTTGATGTGCGTGTACGCAAATTGGAACCACATCTAGAACGGAATCAAATTGATAATACTGCGTAAGTTAATCTATCATTCATTACTGATAATAATTCATAATGAAAGCCACCTGCGGTTGTTTATAATTTATAAACACAATCTTAACATCACTCTTTCTCTCTCCGTCATACAAGGTGTTTTATTTATAGATCATTAATCATGTACTTTTTAACTGAATCACTCTGTATAAACCGTCATATATTCGAAATTATCATCATCGATTCGTTTAAATAAAACAGAACAAACATTTTTCGATATTACTGATGATTTCCTTAAGCGTTACATCAACTCGGCTAGGGTTGTAATAAGGAAATTTATGAATATACACGAGGAGTAGTTTAAAGATAATAGATTTCGATTTATCTTATAACCTAAGGCTATTGAACTATAAGCTTTCATGAATTTCATAGACTACAAACTTTTTTGCTGTCATTTATCATCATTAATGCTGATATTTTCAGGACCGATATGTATCTGTATGCTGTTGATCCGCTAATGAATTCTATTGTCGATGTTGATCAATTGCAGAGGTATTCGTATTAATTCCGGTTTAATTTTATTAATTATTCGATTGATTTGATTAAGGATTTTGCGAATAAAACACGATGAAATCGAAGAGAAATTGGAAGGTCCGAAAGTGTTGGCGTTCACTAGCGCACTACCCGAGAAGGATCTCACAAGAAACCAGCGGATTCTGCTAACATCGCTTGAAGTCGGTATTGTTGTATTAGGTTGTATTGTATTTATTGGTGCCTTAACTACGGCGATTTGTGTGTTGTGTATTCGACGAAGGAAACGAAGGTATTTTAGCTGATTCTTGTAGCAATTGAAATAAACTCGTGAAAACTTAGTGTTTTCGTTATAATTCTATTGATAAGCATGTTTATCGTTTTTATTATCGTTCCTGATTAGATTACTACGTGAGAATTTCAGTCAACCGTTAAGTTTTACCATGGCACCGAACACCACAATGACCAAGTCTGGTCTATTCTCTGGTGGTTACACTGATCCACTCCATTACAGTGATGTAGGTCACGATTTAGTTCATGTACCGTCTGGTTATATTGGTGGACAACACGATATGAATTGTCCACGAATAAGACGTTTACCATTCCGGGAACGTTCACGTAATTCCGCTGGTGTAGAAAAATCAATTACATCATTACATTCGAGCGGACACGATTCCGGTATTGTTGATACAACAATCCATTGTCAATGTGGACATTCCAGCAGTCAATCAGAGGATAGTAGCAAGTAAGTGTTGCATTTGATTGGTTCATTGAGTTTAATTTTGAACAACGAATTACAACTACATACAAATAGTTATGAGGATTCATTGCAATCAGTGCCTCAACACAAGGTGCGAAACTCATCATCCTCTAGTAGACATGAGGCGGCCAGTTCTGCACTACAGAAACGATTACGGAATCGTTCAATTAGCGATGATATGTTGAATACGTCTGGTGGTAATGGTGGTGGTAATGGCTTGTATCGGATGAGATCGATGGGACATATACCGGCGCCTCCGCCAATGTTCACATCGGAACGTGGCTCATTACGACGGTCCGTTGATCATCTTGTGATGGCCTGTCCTAACCCATAATCAATTTTTGCTCAAATACACCTGTAAGAGTTACCAATTCTATTAATTCCAATTATAATAATTATTACAATATTTAATTTAAGTAGTTTTTTTTTATTAATGGAATATTTATTGTTGATTAAGTTCAATAGGAGAAATGGCCCGTTGTGCAATATTACATGTATTTAAAGTTGTAAATATATAATTATTGAATAATAATAGTCTGAAATTATGTAAATAATGTAAGAAATGTTGTAATAATAAATAGGTACAACCAATTTTAATTTACAGCATAACTACTAAAAACTTTATAGTAGTTGAATAGCTTTCGTATCTTTTATACAGCGATAAAATATATTTCCCTACCGATTTCGAAATAGTAGGTAGCAACAATTTCAGAAACTATTCGGTATTGATTGCATCAACAGGCACGAGTTAGAATTGAGACGTTGGAACATGAATAACGTTGCTAGATCTAGTCGTGAATCAATAAATGCGCCATCAATTCTTGGAGTTTACTTTAAAACTATCGATTATGTTGAGAAATCCAACCACCACAATAATTCACTATTAGCGCTTGGTTTCCAGACTCTCTAAAAGATACTGGGCGTTAAACCCGCTTTTCCAAATAATTATAAGAAATTATCCAAATTAGTGGGCCGTAGCTCGCTCACAAGTTTATCCACCATAAACTATATTTTTACAAACAAAAAAAAATCCACCGACTTTATAGATAGTTGGTGATAAATACTCTACAATAGCCTGGACACTACAAACAATGAAAAAAGTGTCTCCCCGAGATACTTGAGCTGTTATTTTTATCAATCGCTCCTCCGTCCCTTTAGATGGACTTCTGTTGTACTGAAAATTAAAAATAACAATATAAAAACTCTATCGACAGATTAATGATTTAATAAATAATAACGAAACATTTTGGTCACGATACACTTCCTTAAATTGTCTTTGAATCTGATAAGGGATGGGTTGTTCTGGACGTTTGCGGATAAGTACTGGAATACCGGCACAAAAAAGTTCGGGGATCGTTGTCATTATTCTTGTAGATTTTGTTGGATAACAGGACATTCCCTGTTTATGGTGTATAGTGTTGGACACTGCGCCGTAATGGTCAATGGACAAAAACAAGACAACCAGTCGAGAATAATATGGTGGGTAGTTTAGATGATTTGCAATTCAAAAATTTTCTTGAACATATGGAAATCTGAGGTGAAATGTCTTGGAATACAAACAAAAAAAAACTTATTGATTTGTCGATTTACCAACCCCTCCAACTATTCACACACACACATTAGGCTATAATCAGCTTGTAAATATGGTTCTCAACTCCAACATCAGTGTCTAAGATTCTACCATTAACTAAAAAAATAAATTGCGCCAATTCGCTTGAATTATCTAGCGTTTTTAAAACGTTAATGTGAACAAACCCATCTGAATAGGCGTAAAAATTTTCCACTAAAGGATTAGCGCGTGTAAGCGCTTGAGTGAAAAGCGTTTTGTTTGAACGGATAGTTACTGATACATATAAAGAGAAAAAAAGAATAAAACCCTCCGGATAAAAATGTAATATCACATGATATAATCTCACATCGACCATCAATTTGAAATATTGTCACCAAGACCTTAAAGCTTCTACGTAACCTTGACTTGATGTTTGTTTAAAAGATTTCATAGAAAAATTGCAATTCACGTGAAATATTTTTGATTAAGCTGAAAATATAATCTTATTTTCTGCAAAAAGTAGATAAAACTATTTGCACAGTCGTCTTACTTTTCTATTGGAAAATCGTTGAAAATCGAATTAAATCGACAAAGAAACGAGGACTGTTATCGTTTACGTATTGGATCAATGCACGTTTCTACTACTAGAATGACCTACCTTAACTCGAATGTGGCAGAGTAGCAAGTTGAATTCACGTGAAAATAACTGTAATCGTAACAAATTGTAATATTAACGTGATATTGATTTCAAGAAGAGGATGTATTTCAACTTTGTCACGAAGGGCGGGGGCAAATATTTTATTCACAGGCCTATTGCGAACGGTTCTTTGTGTGACTCAAACGATATTGTACAGTATTGTGAGCTATAATATGCCTATTTTCTATTAGAGGACGGTACTTTCTTTCTATCAAGCTTTGAAAACTGAAATTATTTACGCTTTATAAGAGGATAGAAACATGTTTCAAAGGGGCACTATTTTTTAATTTTAGGTTTATTTTGCGGCTTTATTTCTAACAATTGACAGAGTTATCTATTCTAGTCGGTGGTTTTCACTCAGACATATTTTGTGTTAATGAATTTATTTCAACTTACGGATCAGAAGCAAAACATTCAAAACTTTTTCCATATTATACTTTGCTGTTTAAATTATGGAATCGTCTCAACTTTAAGCATCTCTTCTACCTCCAATATCTCACGATCTTTTCATTTGGCTTTGAAAATTTTAAAAAAATCAATGTCTAGAACATTGTATCAAAGTTTTAGGTCAATTGAAGTAAAAGTCTAGGAGATAGAGCCTTGGGAAGTACCGCTTAGAACGGTCTGGTGCGTCACAGGTATATTGAATCAACCACTTAGCTATAGCTTGTCTGTCTTGCTCGCTCGCTTCTCTCACTTTCTAAGATCAATTGGTTTTAAATATTTCAATTGATGGTTGCTTGTTATGCTACCAGGCTTCTTTGAGATTAAAAGTTCCTTGCATTTTTTTTTCTTTGCGAAATACAAAAAGTTATTATTAGAGCTGATTTAGGAGTTGGTGCTCATAGAAGAGATAGCCAAAAAAGGAGAAATAGTCATTTAATCGTAGAACTCCAGAGATCGGCGATGCATCTTCCATCAGCACGTCGAAACAACTCACAAATTCGAGACGAAAAACGTACAGCGGAGGACGGTACATTTTATAATTTTGTGACGAATTCTTATATTAAAAATGAAAAAGGAGAGGGCAAACTGCGTATTGGGAAAGTTGAATTTAAGCATATATATGTAATAATGAAAGTTAGTTTATAAAGTTATGCCAAAAATTGTTGATATTACTATATTTAATGCAGCTCGCACTTTTAGGCACAGTGTGGATTTAAAACTTGCTTAAAAACAAGCTGAGAATCGTATACGCATATCTGAAAAAAGAGCTGAGGACTCGAGAAGAAAGGATTAGTTACAGAGACTAGCAACTGCAGCAGATTCATTTCTTTCTGCAGCTGCTTCTCTGCTTTCTGCAGCTGAAATCGACAATTCTACATATGTTGAGAAAACAAAATGAAAACTTTAATCGCATTTTTCTCAAAACTCCATTTTTGTAGTCTCAAAAACGAAGAATTTTTTTCTCCAAAACTAATTTTACAAAGCAATACATAAAGAAAATAATACCACAAATAGTAGCCAGTTGTTGTACAAAACTCTGCTGAGCGTAAGCTTAATAATTTGGCTTTTTGATTGCAGACGAATCTATAATGAACTATTCTGACAACGCCAAGGGAAATTTTCACAAAAAACTTGTCAAATATTTATCTTCGATATATCGGAAAGCTTGAATAAAACATTTTACTATTTATTATATTAGAAAAAAAAAATTCAAAACCCTTTGCCTCTGCTTTTGCCTTCGGCAAAACGTTTTGTAAATGACCAATTCGTAAACTTTCAGTCCAACCGAATATAGTATATTTGAGCTTCAATATTCCTCCTTACATTGAGGAATTAGTTGCTTTCCTGCTGTGTAGTCTAATTGTTTATCAATAACCACAATCATTGCAGAACGACCTTTTCAGATACACCCTGTATCTACAATAGATCCAGGAATGGTAAAACTTTACTCTTAAATAAATTAACAACTTTTTTAAGTTGTTTTCAAAGTCGTGATGCGACAACGATAATAAGTATGCCTTGATAATACAAGGCGTGTCTTCATGTACGTCCAATTGCAGTTTTAAACTTGAATTTATTAGATTGTTTTGTGTGCAATATACCGGAAAAGTTTGAAAGTCAAGAACTTGTTAACTGAAAGTTTTCAAATATAAAATCAAAACGTAAATTGATTATCTCTGATCTAATGGCCAGATAGAATAAATCGTAATAGAAGAATGACTCATTTTTTCAAAACCATCAATTTTAATAGATGTTGAGTAATATTTACTGTTTCTTTCGATTTTTTTTTGTTTATTATATTTTCGTGAAATTTATCCAAAAAAAGGACAACAACAGTCGAAATCAAGCGCAGTCGCTTATTTCTAACCACCACCAAAACGGCACGCAGCTGCACCACCACCACCACCACCACTACAACTGCCTATAACTATCAAGATTCTTGTAAAGCGTCGCGACGCTTGTATTTCCAACACAACAGTTGTACGCGCCGGTAGAGAAACGTGCGTGTATGTTACGTATAAGGACAATTTTTTAATAATTATTAATAATTTTTTTTTATATTGTAAAGACATTTAATAATCTATTTTTCTACAAGACAATGATCGATTCTGGTTGATTGAGAGTATGCCTGTGGTATAAATGGGTGTATTAGGTAGTGATTCAATGATTGAAACTAAATCGATGTTAGATCTTGCTAGTCTCCGTCTCGAGGACGAAGACGAAGAATTACGTTACAGTAATCGTAGACGAGCTGCTGAAATACTAGCTGGATTAACTACTGCCATTCCTGATAAGATGTTGGCATCCGAATATTTGGGCAATTTCTTTGATGTTGTACCATCAACGTATACGGAGAGTAATGAACATAGAACGGCCGTATTTGAATTTAAAACGAATATGTTAGTAATGAATGCATCGTTAAATGCAACAACAGAAAGTGCATTTGTACCGGAATTGTTTTATCGTCATTCAATGGCAATGACTGCTGTTTATTGTGTTGCTTATCTATTGGTGTTTGCTGTTGGTATCGTTGGGAATTTCTTCGTTATTGCTGTTGTTTTCCGGTCGCCACGGATGAGGACAGTTACGAATTTTTTTATCGTTAATTTAGCCGTTGCCGATATACTTGTGATTGTTTTCTGTCTACCAGCTACTTTGATGTCCAACATTTTCGTCCGTAAGTATTAACGATTTTTATTAAATCATAATTATCATCTTCGGTGACGATAAAGTAAGTATAAAAATCACATAAAACTGTAATAATGACAAACTTCAATCCGTCCATCAATAAATTTCATACAGTCGCCTCCATTGCAGATTAAGTCAACGTTATTCGATTTTCTCGTTTTTGTAAATTCCATTATAAATCATAGTTTGAACATAAATTCCTAACGTTGATTAAAATTCCTATAATTCTTGTTAAATGCTGTGTTATTCGAGCTATGCGATTTATGACATACACGATTCATTCAATTTGCAAGTTAATACTTGCATAGTGTTAGACAGGATTTAGTGACATTCTGATAAGGCCCAAGATCTAGGTCATTAACGCTGCCAATTGTAAATCAAATATTGCCACAGATCCAGGGACAAGGTCAATAAAAGCCTGCAACTGCACAACAGAGGATTTAAACGAATCCTGCCAGGACCGATAATTCCTTCAATAATCTCATTGTCCGTCTGTGTAAACTGAAGAAATTAATTTGTAATAAAGTCCACCAGACAGAAAGTGAGAAATTGGAGAAATAATTAAAATTACTACTGTTTCGATAATAAAACGGCAGTAACTATCGAGTAATCGAAGCGTTGAATCAATTTTGTGTAATTTGGCAGAGCGCCACTGTTGAATTTTCCAAAAAATCAAGCTTGAAATTGAAATTTCATTTACGATACGTAAAGGCAATAAGGGATCTCTAAAATTGATGAACTCCGGCTCTTGCCAGACTGCAATTTATTGACATTCAGTGATTTCATAGAAATTTATGAAAACTGTCAGTCGGAAAGCTGGAATTAATTCAAGTGATGATGGAAAAAAATTCCAAACGTCTCAGTTGAAATTCACCAAGTTTTAATCAAATGTTGTCAAATTTTTTGTGGTGGAATAGCTCTATTTAGCTCGCAGCTATAACATTTACCTACTTATAAAGTTATTGAAACTTTGTGGAGTAATTTACATAAAAGTAAATATGTCCGTGACGCTGTTCCACCTAACGTATACCGGCTACTAGTATTAATTTCATTAATTATCGTTAGGAGTTCATTAAAATTGAAAGTAAAGGAGTCTCGGAATATAATGATTTATTTGAATTTCATGAATTATATAATTACAATCGATCGTGAGCAAAATCACCCGGCGCCTCCACCAATTCTCCAACACGTTTTCCGTATTAACAGTCATTCGACGACAATTCTTATTAGTTGTCGACAATATTCTTGGGTTAATAATGAACGAAAATAATGTCGACGCACTCGACAATATAATTTAGTGGTGGCTGTTTTATGTTACGATCTGTTTCAAATTAGAGTCATTTCCTTGGCGGAGTTGTGGAAGTTTCGATTCTCATGGGCAACTTTTGCGACTCTGTTTTTGCCCTACAGAAAATTTGCAGACATTCTGCCGTGTTTTTGTTGAATATGAATCGACGAATTTCGATACAATTTCAAATCTTTGTTTCGGATAGCTTTAAATGTTTACGATTATTGTTTGTAAAACTGTAATTACAAACTTAATTTGTTTTTGTTTGTCTGTGACAGTTATTTCCAAATTATTAAGCCGTAACGCAGACAATATTTCAACGCGATTTTAATTATCGGATTACAACAATATTGCGTCGCAATTTCAATTTAGTCGCCCTTTACTGTGATCAGCTGTACGTGAAACTTTGCGATAATGTCTGAAGAAGCAGGTAAGAATTTTCGACAAAACTGTGCACGTTTAGTCGATGATCGACAATAAAGTCGAATTTATTATGTCAATATTCTATAACTTTCCAGAGATCGATATTGGGCTCTTGTGCCAATTGTATTGAGTTGTTACCATTGATTTTTTATCAAGCATATGACCTGGCGCATCCACCGAAATCCACCAAATTCGATTAAACTTTAATTACTTGTTGTGTAGGTCATGTGAAAATAAACACGAAACGACTGACATTTTATAACTTTGATCTAATTTTCGTGTAAAAACGTCCATCACAGTGAAATAAATGGTAGAACCGTAACTGAATTCAATTATGTATCAAGAAAGGCAGTCGGTATAATTTACATAATTCTGAAAGGAAGCTTACTGGCCTCATTTATAAGGAGACTCAAGTGGCACGTTGTTCACCTGGTACCGTCGACCTACCTATACCTAGGCCACGTTTACTTGCAACCGTAAAAGGAATTCTCTTTGTGTATATGTGTAAGTTGAAAGGAAAACTTTCAGCTTTATGAGAACCGGTATTGAGCTTGTTTAGTTCAATGGCCTGACCTGGAGTCGCTCTTCGTTGACCTGGTTTCTACCTGACCCCAGTTGAAATGTTCTATTCACGTGTTTGTGGGTGTGTGTATGTGTGGATACACCAGGCCTGGCTCTACCTAGCTCTTGAATATTGTGCAACCAACAGCTGATTCATAAAATTAAAATTATTACTTTTTGTAGATCAGTAGGTCAATCTATTGTAGATGCATTTAAAATTATGGCAATTTCAAATTATAATATCGATCGTTATTGTTCCACATTAGTATTTTTGGCTCGATTCTTACATATTAGTTCTCTAGCTACTGATAAATTATTGTTGTAGGATTACGAGCGTAATTTCAGCTCTCCCACATTGACTCTAATTGTGGTAGTTTTTCACAACGATCGAGGTTTGCACGTGCGATCCCAAAGAAAGGCGAAAATTTTGATAAATTCAAGAACATTTCTACAGATGTTCGTTAGAGGTTTGTTGGCCTGTTAATGATGGGAACAAGTACGATTGAAATGTCCGCGAAAAATAACACCCAATTGCTTCCAGTTCAATTAAATTCGATAATAATTGTAAATTTCAAATAAACTATCCCAGTTACAGAACTGAATCGATTCCAATTAATTACAAATAGATTTGCTAATATCTATCTCTCTCTCTCTCTCTAGGTCGTATTTGTCGCGGTTTTTGTCCACAACACGACCTAGTTAATGATCCAATTTGATTGTCACATCTTGGTTGTAAATTCCACATATATACATTTGGTAGGTTTGACCCAAATAGACAGTTTGTCTCTTCTATTCTCTAATATTCAGTTATATATTCTGGTAATGCGTTTATGTTTGCACTTCCTTTATAAATCTTCGCTTTAAGCCTGTCCTCAACAAACAGGTCATATATACACTTGAACAACGCAAAACGGTGTAATAATTGTGCCAGTTATCCAACACACTGTACAATTGCCTTTATGAAATTCTATTAAATTCCATGTTTAATTAAATCTACAAAACGATTTTGTTGATTCTGCTCGTACACACAAACAAATTTATTTCTCATTTATTATGTTAGGCGTCGAGTAGGACAGTCCCTTTATGATAATAAAAACAATCTCAACCACTAAGTCCCTTGTTGGTGCCTTCCATTGACCCCATTTTTTTGATGAGATTTGTGGTCACTTATTCCCAAAATCTAATTGCATAATTTAGGTCATTGCTTGCATTCTTTTAGAAAATAAGCAATAAACCCTTGTTCAAGGGTGTCCCTATGAAAAATTCTATAAGCTCTCCGTTCGACTAGTAAAATCGTTTAGGGCTAATCGAGGAAATGACCCAATAAAAAAATATATTGCTTCCGATTTATAAAATCACAAAACTGGCTCAAGGATACGACTTCAGGCCTCTGCTATCACTGTTTTCAGCCTATAGGAAACACACCGAGTCAGACAATGTGTCTCCATAGTCTTGTAGAGGGGTCATTGACTTGAGGATTAAAATATTAACAATGCAATCTGCTGCGGTCTGTGAACCGTTACAAAAACAAAGAGCTTTCTAGTTTTGATAAGTGTCTATGAATTTCTAATTCAAAAGGAAGAAAATTTATAATCGGACAATACACTTATATTTGTGTTCGCTAATACGCAAACAAACAAACAAACACTTTTCGGTATTAAAAGTCTCGAGCCGGGAGATTAATTAAATTACTGTTGCAATTTGTAGCGCGTAATCGATTTCCGTCCGACAGTCTTTCTTAGAGAATATCGTTTTATTTATTTATTTTTTTGGAGTTAGATTTCGAACTTATCAACGATCGGACCATTTATCCTCTTCAAACAATGACATATATACATTAAAAGTTAATGTATTTTTAGTTGCTTGTTGCCCATCCACCAGTTCTCTATTCTTTCAAATGTTGATAACAGTTGGCTAACAAATATTAAAAAGCAACTAAACCAGCCACTTTCAAGTTGAATCATCAATCAATCTATAATATTGGCAAATAAATAACGAAACTGGGATGATAACAAACGTATCATCTATCAAAATTAAATAACAGTTGACAAAAGATGCCGATAATTTCCATAAAAATCGAAACAGGACGATTAGATTGCGGCTGAATTTGAATTAGAGCGATTATGTCAAACATTAATGCGTTGACCTACATTTACGGATTGATTTTGTCATTTGAATTAATCAAAACATTAAGAAACGACTGCGGAATTTATGGGAAAATCGTTAAACACCACCGGCTAAATTTTCTGGATTATAATTGAGAATTTTGTAGTCACCCAGAGCATCCACCAAATTTCAACTCGAATAACCATATTGATTTTCCTTGTAGGAAAAAAAACGGGTAAATTATCCGTAACTCTTTCAATTTTTTGGTCAACAAATAGAGAGCTTCTAAAGCCCTTTCAACAGTTCTAACGATTAATCTTAACTATAAGTGGACATTCATGGTGAAAAGTCTCGAGATTTTTAGCGATTTTATCCTGACCTATCTAATGGCAATCAATTTGAACCAACAAACACTAATCTTTTCTTACAAATGTACTAATCGAAGTGTACACAAACGTGTACAACATTTCACAATTAAAATCCGTTAAAGCGACACATTAATTAAAATGTACACACATGAATAAGCCAGATATACACGAATTAGTTGATTTATCATCGTTAATATTAAACTGGACTTGAGGATAGCCGAGTTGGGAATAGAAAAGGATAATGTTAAAATATAGTGGATTATCTGGTCGTTTAATTATTAGATTCTATTAAATCATCTTGGCGATCCTGTTGGGATAAATCTTGCAAGTTAATAGATTCCTTTTTTTCTCAAGATTCTCAGTCCAAGTATATTTACGATTTCTAAACGTTGTAAACAAGCTTAAGCAACTACGCACCGTCTTCATATTTAGTCAATGTTCCCATATATTCACCAGTTTATTACGTATTGGGTCCTATTACTAATAATCCATCGATTCGTAGCAAAATTTTGACTGATATCTTTAGATGATTGATTTATAGAACGGTTGTTAAGCACCTGAAAATACGGAAAATTGTATCTATCGACTTGTGTGTGATTGATGGATTCGTTCTCACAATAGAATTTATTGGCGAATTAACTTAGAATTAATACGAAAAATTCTCCTGAAACGGGAAGCTTCCTACTGACGCTACTTCAACCTTGTTTCTATTACGGCAATATGGCAACAACCGGTGATAAATCAATGCACCTGAGTCGGCTTTCAGCCGTTTGCAGGAGTGTATCCAGGTCAGTACCCTGTTGAGGTCATGGCGCATGGCGCTTTTTCTACTCATATTTTCTACTACAAATACTATACGAAAACAATCCTCTCTCACCCCTTATAATAATTATTCGACTATGATGCCGTGTATATTGCATAGGAAATTTGCACTATCATCTGTGGCTGCTCAAGTATTGTTGTTTTCCCCTTAGGAATTTCGAATCGATTGCTTACCTTTGAAGATGATTATGTGGCCTAGTTATCCTGTATTTTCCACGTAAAATAGTGACATATATATTGACTGGGTCACCGGCCTACCTGCTTCGATGGCCTAGTTTCCGTGCGTATCGGTCATTTAAAATTAATACCAAAACTGGTGGTATTATAAGCAAGATTCACAAAATAAATCGAATCGATTGAATACCTCGAGCTTTTATTTCGCGAAAAAATTCCATCTATATGTGGCACGTGACCTATTTAACATAGCTCTAGATTCGGTGTGTATTGTGATCAGAAGCTCTAATAGTGCCTGTATATCGAGACACCTTTGCTCTTTAACCTTTTTCAGGTCATGTCACGATTACTGTCATTTATTGGTGTAAGTCTTGAGTATTTCGAAAAGTCTTTTCTCTATGTGAATTGCTGGGATATTTCAGCGTTCTTCCAGTTGATTGAAACACGCGCAAATTTGGTCAAAGTATTTGTTTAAATAGAACGTATCCGAGCAAGAAGAATGACAATATAACCAGGAGATGCGTGCTAGTTCCTTTTTTGCTTATCAGTAGAAGGGTCCTTACATCCACCTGATATTCTCTATGCAAGAATTACGGGTAAACTAGTTCAAGGATAATGCTGAACACTGGCCTAAATTGTTCAATTGATTAGTCATAAATGATGTGGAAAGTGATTGTTTGCAGAGGACACTATCGGTTCTCTAGAAATACAATTATCAATCCTGCCGGGACAAGAGAGAATTATTACTATGCTATCATTTATATTATCATTGTAAATAATAATTCTACTGTTTGTAAATCCTAGAATTTACTTTGATGTTGCTACCTTTGTACATCAACTCGTTATTCAAATCTGTTCGTGGAAAGTTTGCTGTTTCTCCATTGTTGTGGTAATCGTAAATTCCAGATGGATAGTTCCATAATGTTACCAAATAAATGTTAAAAATCATTACTTTCACTTGACAAATTTCACGAGATTTCCAAGAAATACGACAGACAAGCAGGCTACTTTCGTATTCATCCTGCATTCGGTACACAGCTTATATCATTCGGAAACAAAACAGACTAACATGCAGGATTTTCTTGAATTATGATGAAAAGCCCACACTATTGTCTAGACGTTTCCATTAGAATCTGCCCAACAATCAACTAATTAATTCGGTAGCCACGAGTTCAATAAATACATCGAATGGTTCATAATTCATGTGCTTACTTAAGCGCTTACAACATTATCAAATTAGCAGACTGAAATCGAAATATCAAAAAGGTGGGTTTTCATGATGAAATCGTCAAAGAGTCGTCTATATTCCGTAGACGTTTCTACTAATTAGCACAGAAATAATGTTCAATCATGACCGCATTCAACTTGGAAATTCCACATTAATCCCCCTTTTCCATTTATTCGATCCTATCAAATAAATCTAATTTGTTCGTAGCTGAAATCTCTCTCAATTGGATAATCTGCGAGCTCGCCAACAATTCCCGCTTCTATTTCCTCTCAATATCTACTAAATCAAAAAAGAAGATCTCAAGTATTCTTGCGATGTTGGAATAAGGATACTTTTTTATTTCATAAATTCTTCAAAGTATTTTTTTTTGTGCTGTTGTCCGGTCCCCTTCAACTGTAAGTATTCAAGCGGATTTGTAAGCGGCCCCCCACAGTTATTGATCTGCAACGAAAAAATATATAGTTGTTGAACAAAACCCAAATAAAAGCGTTTGATGATCCAAATATTGCCATTTTTATCTATTGTATCCGTTTTTATTATCGAATCGTTCGTGTTTCTTTTGAAACTCGATAATACTACACAACGATTATAGCAGTGGTAGTTGGGGTATAGAAGAGCGAAGGGTTGATTTGTTTGGAATTGGGGCAATTACCGTCGAGACGTTTATACAGAGGGAGAAGAGTTTTTCGTGCAATTGTACGTCTTTTCAAACTGAAATATGAATGCTAGTCAGTCGTTCTATTGAAATTTGAAATTAGCGTCGCGTCAAATATTATTATATTGATAAAATTACAGGAAGGATCTTGAACTAGATTCCGACTGTGTTACGGATAGTGTTAATGAAGTAATTAGATTTGCTTATTCTAATTAAATAATTTAAATTAGTATTTGTAGAGTTGTAGTTTCAGTATTTGTTAAGTCTCGAGTTCAAGGATGCTATCAGTTTTGCTACAACAACATATCTGGTAACATCAAAAAAAAAAATACACACACTGAAAATCGATTTTTAAGATGACTCTATTATAGTGAAGCAGATGTTTGAACTGAAACAATCCCCAAAGATGATGAGTCGAAGAAAAAGTACAACAAAAAATCGTTCGTACATGTTTCAGGTAAAGCGCTTGAAACGTTTTTCAGGCGAGCTCAAAATTTAATTGGTTTAATCTACTTGGGAGCCCATTAATTATCGAAATATGCTGAACTTGAACAGTTTCAAGTAGAATTTCCAATCGAATTACATTTAAAATGAGAGATTTCAGCATTACTGAAACAATTATAATTTTTTTCTGTTCGTTTCGTTCCAATTAAGCAAGGTCAAGTTGTTTAGTAAGCAGCAACAAATAGGCTGGTGCGGTTTTATTGCTAATTTATATCTGGAACAACATCTTTAATAGTGGGATTACGTTGAAAGGTTTCAACGTCGTATCGGTTGTATCCTGTACGACGATCTAGTGACATTAATTCTTTGGTTGACTGGATTGTCGAGTCGATTTTTTCCTGCCACTCCTTGTTCCGGATTATGGTGAAACATTGATTTAAATTTGTTGTAAAAGGTTTTCTTTTTCGGTTAAATTGAATCGATCGTCGCTACAAGTTGAAAAGAGGTAATCGCGAGATGTTTATAAATGAAGAAACAACAAAAAGGCGCATCTATTGAGTCGGTGGAGAAGATTTACAATTAACAATTACCAAAGACTCCCAACCTTGACTTATTGGCTCCTATAAATCGTAGCAAATAGAAAAGTGAGTAATAATTTTGGGAAATTCTGAAATTTGTTCCTAATTGATTGTTTAGAAATGGCGCACATACACAGACATTTAATATGGGATCCATGAAACGTACTGTGAAATTTAATTAAAACATAACTCAATTCAATTTTCAGTTTTAATCCGTTGGAATACTGAAAAGTTTCCATTTCAAATGGAGAAAATTCCATTACAACGATACGTACGATAAACACAGACTGTGGAATTGTAAGTTGCATATCTTCAACTTGACGCAAATTTAGCGGTTTGCAGACGATATTCCAATGCTGTCCAACGTGAATTATGACGATTTTCTGCAAAAACTTTCGGTATGAAAATTTATAGCATCGTATTTGTCCAGGCTCGGCTTGAGGCAGAATATTGCAACACTACAACATCTTCTATTATTGGAACTTCTTTCAGTCATATTATCTCTCTCTTCAATAGTGCAGCAAAAACGAAACGATTATCATTGTTGCATGAATTATTTTCTTTGGCGTTTCGGTTTGAACTAAAAACATTAACTTGCCGGAATTCGCGTGTCGGTCTCGCAGACCGACTAAAGTCTATGTTTATTTCTATTTTTTAGTCATAAATTAATAATTATTGCATTACTAATTAAGCACATGTAAGGTGACCAGGTGTTTTTAACAGCAATTTGGAAGATTTTCTTACAGAGCAGCAGTCTGGCTGAAAAATACAACCGAATATGAAAAAATATGCATAAGACGCGTTGGGAAACTCCCACGTAATGCGGGAGATATGGTCATCTTAAGCGTATGCAAATTTTCAGTCAAAATTGCCGATTCCACAGACCGCCGCTAGTTCAGGGGGGTTAAAACTTACATACGAACAATTGTTCTGAAGCCAGTTCTGTGTATGAGGAATATTTATAACTTCTGAATCGTTTATCGTAAACGACCATATCTGACTGCGTTTCTACTTGAATGAAAACAAAAACAATTTCAATAATAGCGCTTTTACTTGCAAAATCTCCAGATTTGCATATGTAGACGTTTTCTTAAAAATACTTGAAACCATCCGTTTGTTTACGATAAATTTTGATAATATTTTCATGTTTTGAAGTGACAATTTTGAGCGAATTATCAGAGAATTACGACGCAATAAGATTGTGTGAATTGATTGATGAGAAAAATAGACGTTTTTCGTCTCATGTTGTATTTCAATATTTTCAGAAGAATAAAACTGAAACATAATCTTCCATCGGATAAAGTTAAGTGGATAAAATGGGCACATTATAGTATAATAAGCGGGCATTTTTATCTTAGAAGCTGTCTGTCAACTAATAACCCAGTAAGATCAAGAAAGTAAATATATATGTATTACAGATTTAGCAGTAAATTGAAGTTTTCTTGATATTGAAAATGGTCTAAAAAGTTGAGCATATTTGTGGGCGTTACAAAGCGAATTTATTATTTATGTAGTTTTTCTATTCCCTTTCGCGAACTTTTCAGTCTGTTCTTTATGATGTTTTTCCTGAAAAATGCATTAAGATTTCTCTCTAGTTCTTAGTTGTTTATTTTCATGAAAATAAGCAGAGAATTAGCACACAAATAAATACGAGAATTCAAACGTTAAATTGATAAGAAAACTACTCGTTGTTCATTTAATATTTATCTTGCATTTAATCGGATTTAGAATAAGATTGAAACAATGTCTTGGCTCAGTCTCGCTAAATTTTCTGTTGTTGTCAATAGAATTCGTTCACGAATAATGGTAGACTTATAGCGAATACCAGGGCGTACGATGAGAACATAAAGAAATTGCCTTAGGTACAAAAACATAAGGCAATTATTTTTGGTATAATCTGTGAGATGAAGCACAATTTATGCATATTTAGAATTACGGGCTAAGAATTTATTTGACCTTATTTGTAGGCGTTACAAAGAAGATTTATGTGCGCTCTTCCGCTTGATTCTTACGATATTCTTCCTGAAAAATGCATTAATCCTCTCGACTATTTCCTAGTTGCAGAATCTTGTTTGTTTGTTTTCACAAATATCGTACAAATACGAGAACTGGAGAGTTAAAATGATAAAAAAAGACCATTGTTCCGTTAATGTCTGTAACAAAATCTTGACTTAATTGTAGTCATTGTTCGAATTCATTGTAGAATTGAGAGGCACAATTGCTGGAATTGTTCTGGTGCAAGTGCAAATGTCAGAATAATAAATCCATCTGTACTCTATCGTTGTTACCAACAATGTACGAACTTCCTGAAATGGACCACTGAATAAGTAGACTAGTGAAGAGTTTGTCATCGAATCAGAAGTAGATATCTTGTGACACCTTTGAAAGTCGATCATTTTTCCTGTTGTAGCGTATTTTTGTGACATTTCGATGATTTACTATTTAAGTAGTTTTTTTCCATTACCTTTTCAGTTCAATCTTTACGATGTTTTTGCTGAAAATCCAATGGAAATTCTTGATATTATCATCTCGACTTACTGCAAACAGGATCTTCCTGTTATCAATTCACTACCAAAATAATATTAATGACTATTATTATATAATAGAATAATTTCAGATGAATCGTTGCAACTACCGTACCAGAATGCATTTTGAATAATGAACAATTTAGATTTACGGTTATTAGTGGCATTGTAATTGAATCTGTACTAAGTCAATGTAGAAACAATATATTCCAACCACACCAAATCGCTGTTTGTTGTCAATTAATCGATTCTAGAACATGCTACAGAATCGACAATCCCATTCGGCATAAAAGAAAACAACCACAATAAATGTCAACATCTTAATCATAATTATTCATGATATTGATCGGTAGCGTGACAGATTTATTAATGATTTACTGTAATTAGGTGAACTGTATGCAAAATTTAATTGGGGACAAGTGGACGGCTCGACAACAAAAAAACAGGTTGATTGATTGGAACCTGTAATAATAATTTATTATGATAAAGAGAAAATCGCCAGCACGATTATTATGTTTAAAAACTATTCTGTCTATAGTAAATGCCAAGGCTACGATGTATTTCGATTTATATCTTTAATAAGATTTACAATTGTGTAATAGATATCGATATTTTTGCAGCATGGGTCTTGGGCTGGTGGATGTGCAAAACCGTGCCGTACATACAGGGTGTTTCTGTGGCCGCTTCAGTTTATAGCTTAATTGCCGTTTCCCTCGATCGGTAAGTATTTAAATGGTTTTTAATTAAAACGAAGGTAGTCGTAAAAGAGACGCGAGATATACATATATCTCTGTGCAATGTCTTATTGTCGTCATTTATCAGTTGGTGTTATCCAATAAAGGCTAAATATAGAAAGTTGCAGAACTTGTTGCGAAAGACGGACGACAGTTTAATTGTCACCGTATGTGACATTGAATGTGTTACAAATGTGTATGAACTAAAAACAAACTACCAACTGAAAGTCACTAGCTATTCGTTCACATTATAATTTTAATGGTTTCTATTGCAGTTTTTTGTTGTAGCATAACCGGGTGCAAACTTTAATATCCTTACATTCTTTGAATGTAACAGGATGCTAGACGAAGTTTTGTAAACGTTTTTTATCGTATTTTATTTGTCAGAACTGATAACAGAATGGCATTGCATTGCAATAAATATCAGAAAGCTTTACAGCAGGAATAAACATTTGTTCCAGGTTCCTGCGAAGAGATGGTTTCTGTAAGACTATGACAAGTTCTTTGAAATAAATACTAAATATTTTCCGTTTTTTTTTTGACGAAAAAGCTCGAGCTTTTCTTTAATCGATAGAAAATTATTACTATTACAGTTTTGTATACGGTTCAGAAAATGTACTGTGAAGTATGAAATTTCAACTTATTCCTTATTGGAAGCCATATATGAAGCTTCAAAACCGATTTAACTTCTTAAGAAGGTCTTACAGAATTATAGATAGTTTGGCGCCGTTATTACATCTTCACAGAGCCGTATTGTTTTATAAAGTTAATTCTATATTGAAATTGGAAGTAAACTGTTGGGAACACAATCTGTTACTGTTTCAAATGCAGTACATACAGGGTGGGCAAACTATGTAGGTACACAGGACAAATTACGTTTTCATCCATTATTAAAATTTATACAGTAGATACTCGAAACAAGATAGAGAGAAAATAGAAAAAAATAAATAATAAAAAGGAGTTGTAAATCCCATCCACCCTTGGTGATGTTAGTGGAAGTGTTGACATTGCCTTTTGACACCCGTTGCGGTATATCAGAATCTACCTATGACATACCAAACATCTGCTATTTTCGTTGTGACTATAATGATTTTATCCAATATAGTATGATTGATACCAGCTAATAACGTATTGTAGAAGGACAGAGATAATACAAATAATTTTAGAACGTCTTTGTAAACGATTTATTTTTTTTATTTGTTAAATATTTTTAATATATATAATATAATGGCTCAAGACATTATAAAAGATTGTTGTAAACAAAAAAAAACAATTCTGGACTTTTAGGAAGATATTCCAAAATTCTTTGCTAACTCTTACACTCTACTGGTTGGTATCAATCATGCTATGTCGGAAAAGATCATTATACTCCCAATAAAGATAGCAGATGTTTGGCATGTTTTAGATACATTCTTATATACCACAGTAGACGTAGTTCCAAAAAAAGGAAGGTCGACATGTTCACGAAGATGACCACCGAAATTCATTACCAGTTCGACCCTGTATCTTCGAAAATATACAGCTTATCACAAATTCCCGTAAATGAATATTTCAATAAAAGTGGAACGTTTTTAGAGGTCTTGTAGTTATCGATTTTAGCGTTAAGACTACATTAAAACGTTTTAACTGACATTAAAAAGCTTTATAGGCATTTAGTGAGAATCATTTCAGTTAAAGGATGAAAAAACAGATATATACATGAGAGGTTTTATATTAGCAGGAATTACGTAAAAAGCTATGATAAAGATGAGGAATTAGAAATTGTGCCGCACACAAAATAAACGAGCTTGATAAATCAACGTCAACCACATCTTAGACTAGTTGTGTAATACTTTAAAGGGTCTATGGTTTTTAGTGTTAAAACAGTTCGTAACTTGCCACAATAAAAACTTGATTCGAGGTTTTTTTTTTGTTAATTAACTAATTGAAAATAATGAAATTCCCAAGAGCTGTATGCATTTTAATTACCAACAAAAATAGTGTTTTGTTTCGGCTTGAGAGAAACTTTCTAAGGCATTTAAAATTCATGAATCATTCATGAGCTTAGATTTCTGGTTGTGATCCTGTTTGTGTGTAGGTGGCTATTAGTGCCCTTCAATTGTTTTTTGTTTATATAGATTTCAATACACCCCCGTTCTATCTGATTTCATTTAAATAACAAATAAGGCTACCATTTACTTGTCATTTGGTTTGAATTAAGATCACGATTATCTGATAAATGTTTGTCGACGGAGTTGTAATAAATTGACAAGGTTAAGGTGAGCGAGATGGGTTGCGCCAATGCCAGTTGAAGAATAAACGACAAAAAAAAATCAACTGCATCCAGTATAAAAGACAATCGAATTGCACCCAATTGTCATTACAGTCGACACAAACTCAACGAAAATGTTCAAATTGGTAAGAGAATCCACTCAATAACACTATAATTCTATTGATAATTGCTTGGATCGTAGTTGGTTATTGCCGCCGTTCTGGCTTACGCTTCAGCCGCCCCCGGTTATATTGCCGCACCAGCTGTGGCCGTCGCACATGCTGCACCGATCGTACCAGCCGTTCCTGTCGTCCATGCAGCACCGGCTGTAGCTGTTGTTAAAGCCGCACCAGTTGTTCATGCCGCACCAATCGTTCCAGTCTTCAAACAACATCCAATCGTACCGGTCGTTAAGACTGCTCCTGTTTTCATTCATTGAGCAAAATCGACAAGGCAACCGTAATGTCCGTATTATGTACAGTTTTCGATTGACAATAAATTAATTTATTATCAAATACAAAAAGATTGATGTATTTTATTAAGTGTTTTCTCACTCTTGTTCTATGTCGCAACGATTATTCATCGTACATTCACCCTGTTATATGTATATCAAGATAAGGGTTTTAAAATTTTCATAAGCCGCGTTGAAGGCGTGCACAAAGGGTTAATGGTACTGTTTACAGAAACTACAATGGTGGCGTATGATTAAAGACAATCATTTTAGTAGCCACAATTTTCTTGACACAAAAGAGGGGTGAAATGGGCTTTCCCACATATTACATTTTATCAGAGAGGAAAAAACGGCACGGCCATTGACCCGGCATTAGTAATCTTATCAGGACTAAAGCTATATGGAAAGTTGGACTATTCCACACATATCATCCGGAGAAACCTAACTTTTCGTTGTAACTATGCTGAAAGTTGAAATAATGTAAAGATTGACGTTATAATTAAAACGGTTAGTTGGAGGGAGTGGCGATTTTTACCGGTAATCAAGGACTAACACAACATTTATCCCACTGTACGGGCTTCAAAAAGCATAATTTACCATCGATTTATCGGCATTTTAATTATTTATTTCGTATCGTATGTTATTTTTCCCATTGACTTCCATATTTTGCTCCAACCACAGTCATTTTTGTTCTATTAACCTAATTACAATTCCGATAGTAGTATTAAGGTAGAAACCCTTAATAGTCAAGGCTATGTTAAGAGATGGACGCTCTTTTTCCTGATAAATCAAAATATAATCTATTCCTTATCTTTCTTTAACAGATTGAATAAATTATCAAATATATATTGATTCGATCGAATTGGAACTGTTTATTTATTTATCTACTATGGTAAACATTCATGATTCACGTTACTAACCCGAATAAAAAACTACCGTCTTTACAACAGACCCACATAAATATTTCAACTCCAACAAGAATCTTTGGAGATTGTATTGATTAGCTTAAAGCGGATATTTTTCAGTCCCTCAACAAACAAGATCAGATGTAAATCAAATGACTTTCATTTTCATTGAAACTAAGCCAGAAATTTTCGCTTTTGTAATTTTTTTTTTGTTCAGTGTTAGAGCAAAAAAAAACAAGTAAAGCATCTCTCTCCAATATTCTGCTTTAGTCCTCTTCCTCGATACAGCATGAACATATTGAAATTTCAGCTGAAACTGTTGTGGTTGTTGTATCGTATCGTCCTTGGCTATGCCACTGAAATACGTAGACTTGTTGGCGTCCATTTCTATTCGCCTCCATGCATCGACAATTTATCATTTTTACGAGAATGTTTCTGTTCCCATATACGAAACTGTTAATTCCATCCCTTTATAAACGAGTTTAATTAAACTTTAAATAAATAAAAACCACCAGAATGTTTTTGGTATTGTTTGTTGTTTCTAATTTTAAGGTCTAATATAAAATTAAATTAAGGCATTTGTTTTAAATAAATCACAACGATTCGGTTTCTTAATGGCGGACGGCGATAAGAGGGGCAGAAGTTTTCACGACTGGTACTACAAGAGCGGCATGTATGACTGGTACTTCAGGAGCAGCATAAACTACTGGAGACGGATGAGCAATCACTAGACACGGCGACAGTATGGGCGACGGCTACTGGAGCAACGATAAGACCGGGTGCGGCAGTGGCACTAGCCAAAAAAGTTGAAATTTTAGATTTTATTTTGGAGCATCGATCAGTATAACGGATCAATTGTAACAATCTGAAACGAATTGAATAGACTCGATTGTTATATGATGAAAAGCCTCACTTTTTTTACTATTATTTGATTACTGTAAGGTTTAATTTAAAAGGCGAGCAGCTCTTCGACTATACAACAAAGTTACAAACATCGAAACTCTAATAATCTTAACGGAAATGACAATGAAAAAGGTCAACACACCAAACAATTTATCTGACAAGCTTAAATGAGAAGAAACTTGAGACATGGAGAGTGATGTGTCCCTTGTCCAACATAGTTCGTTAAACAATTGTTAGAGAAACTGTCAGCAGGCCATTAAGCAATATCTTGTGAAACTGCAGCTTACGTGGACATCTTAAGTATTATATGCAGTCCATTTGTTTCTAGAAGACCAGTGACCAAGAGTTTCAATTATTTTTCAGCATTAATTGAATTCCAAGTATATACAGTTGCACTCATAAAAAATTAAAAAAGTGATATGTCTCCAGTACTTACAACAAATTAATATGTCTCAATTGCTGTGACGATTACCGTGTATGACGTGCCTTAGCACAAGCGATCTGTCGGAGCCGGATCGACAAAGGAGGAACTTCACGGAATTTTAAGAAACTGCGCTAGTTTTCCAAAGGAACAAAAAAGATATTATTCGCTTTTTACTCCGTTTGGGCTCAGTCTTGATAATAGTTGAAAAGCACGTCCAAGATTTTTATTGTAATGAAGAAAATTAATGATCAAATCAAGCGTACATAATTAGCTTCAGAACTGGAATTATAACGATAGCTAAAGCAGTGGTGGTGATAGAGTTCCTAATTTTAAATAGAATAGTTCAAGGGCTTACGTAGGTTTCGCAGGCTAAAAAGAAGCATATTTGCTCTTTTTTTTCTAGCATAATAAATGACAAATAAACATTTGTGAACTTTTCACTTCAAAAATTTGAAAATTCGGCTCTTGAGGTCTCATTTTCTCTTAGAATAAAATTATCTTGGCGTTATTATGATAAATTAGGATCGATTTATCGAATATTAAAAAAAAACAAATTATTTTTGTTAGTATACAGACTGTTTCAGCCCAAGCGCCCACCTTTCATAGCTTCTTTAGTTATTAGAATATTCTTAAGCAACCTTCAAGTACTTAAACTAGTTCGCCAAAGGTTCTTAGGTGCTTAGGGAACCAAGTTTAAGTTGTAAATGGTGGACGCTTACGTTGAAACTGTCCCAGCTGGTGCTTGGACGAACAAAAAAAATTAAAATTGAAATTTCAATGTTTGGAGGAGTTATGTACAAAAGGTACTATTTTTGGTATAATTTGCACCAAAATTGCTTTGTAAGATTAGTTCTGATAATAAAAAAAAGAAAATCCTTCGTTGAAGCACTAGTCAATCGCATCTTCAAGAAGTGTGGAAAATTTGAACAAGATCGGTTCATTACTTTTTTTTGACTTCAAAGATTGAGTGTTGAGAACCAGGCGATTAGAGACTTCAGTTGAAATAACATGAAGAACAAATATATTTTTTCCAAGGCTCTATCTTCTAGACTTTTACTCCAATTGACTTAAAGCTTTGGAAGAATATTCTAAACATATTGTACTATTTACAAAGACAATTGAAAAAACCGAATTTTTGAAAATGTCAAACCCATGTAACCCCTTAAGAGCCGCACAAAAGCGTTTCTCATGATAAGAAATCATCTTTTTATACCGTTTTAAAAAAACTAATACATAACAATGCAGTACTTGCAATATTATAGTGGTGCTTGTTATTTCTACAAATTAATAATAAAAACTTTGTTATCTTACTTTTATTTTAAGGCCTTAAATAAAAATAAATACAAACATCCAATTTAAATATAAATCACAACTATTCATTTCTTAATGATGAACGGCAACAACATGAGCACCATGGACGACTGGCACTGAATGGATACTCTTAACAACTGGTACAACTGGAGCAGCGTGTACAATTGGAGCAGCGTGTACAATTGGAGCGGCATGTACAATCGGAGCAGCATGTACGGTCTTAACAATTGGTACAATTGGTGCAGCATGAACAACTGGAGCAACATGAGCGGCATGTACGACTGGAGATGGATGGGCAACAACAGAACTATGACTGGAAATGGCAGCAGTATGAGCGACAGCTACTGGAGCAACAAAACCGGGAGCGGCGGCGGCATAGGCCAAAACAGCAGATAATACCAACTGGAATTGATTAATTATTATCAATTTTTTTTCAATTCGATTACAATTTTAGTAATACTTACGAATTTGTACATTTTGATGTTTTTTTTTTTGTTTTGAACTTCTGACTGGACTAAGTGAAGCTTGTATTGAAGTATGATTTGTTGTTTGGATAGACCGGGTATTTATATTGTGAAAAACTGGCTGCCCCACTGTTTTTATTAGCCTTGCCTTGTCAATTTCATTAAAAACTTTTACATTAAAATTATTATCAAATTTTTGAGAGAAAAGGAAGAAGGGACACCTTGAAAGTTTTATTATTTGTAAATATTGACCTTTCTGACCCAGCGGTATAACAGATAATTAATCAAATCACTCCATAGAACAAGATAATTCGATGAATTTATTAAACGATCTCGTCTCTCATACGATTGCCTTGAATGCAGAGGTTAACAGAGAAAAAAAAAACTGAAAAGTTCTTGAAAATGATGGAAGTAATCCAAAAATGGGCACTGATATTTCAGAAGAGGTCGTTCAAATTGCCAATGATGTTGAACCGAAATAAACATGTCTTGGGTGATTTCCGATAAAACTAAATAAAATATATTGTTTATTGACATTTCAGGCTGAAAACAAACGACGAAACTTTGCTACCCAAAGGTTAAACGCCCTTACACATCGCAAAAAATTTATATTTTCATTTAGGAGAATAATAAACAATATTGCAATACTTAATTTTTACGGCCCACCAACGAAATTATCATTATCCCTCGATTCAACCAATTTTCCCTCTACTGATTGATAATTTTTTTTTAGTTTTTTTTTATCAAGTCTTCCTGTCGTTATTAAATTGACATCTTCAGAGTTTTGTATAAAAATAAACTCGTTACATGTTTGGAAATCGAAAGTGAAACGTCTCACCTCGACCAAGAAATAGTATCAAGATCAACATAAACAAGAACGAATAAAAAATTATAATAAACAAGATTTATGAAAAAAAAAGCTTGTAGAATAGCCATAGCCGTAAAATTCGTTCCTTTTCTCATCTTTAAAGTGCCCCATAAATAAATCAAATATTTAATAAACGGTTTACTGTTGTTAATTTTCAGCTTGACTGAAAATTCATTAATCCAACAATTTATTGTTAGCATATTTCAAGCGATGTATAGCATCAATTACTGATTAAATTGTGAAATCAGTGATCATTTCAAACGACTTGAATTTTTTTTTTGATAAACTTCTTCTATCGAATTCCCCGATGGTCTGACCTAAATTTCAAACTTCTAACCATTAATTCTATTGTTGTGCTCCTGAAAAAAATTGGAAACCTTATGAATCTGTAATTTTTCAACTAATTTATTCTGTAGGCGCTATTTTAAGGGTCTTGATCCATTTTTCCATACACTCTCGTATTATTGTGGTGGTGGTTGCTATAACAAAGCACCCCAGATTTAATTAAAGTCTCGAAACAACCACTATTGTTAGAATGTTTTCAGTATTGTCTTTCAGTACCTATTACGAATTGACACTTGGCCTTTTAGTGGAGAGTACTCAATGTCATCATTGCACAAAAATTTACGAAATCTCCAGATCAATTGTATAACAAAAACAGTTTTCTAAAGAATAATAAACTGATTACTGGTTGGTGGAATATTTGTAAAATTTCGGGTGTAACTAGAACGAATCAAGTTTCATCTGATAACAATCGTGAAATGTCACTGGTTCTATTATCATCGAAAATAAATCACCACTATACAAGTGACAAGTTGCAAGATCCTTGACAAGAATTGTAACAGTACACCAAGGATTGTTATTGCAATTATTACCATGCAAATTTTGACAGGTGTTATTACATTTAATTGGTGCACAAGTGCCAGATGTTTCATTTATTCATATTAAATGTCTATAAAATCGGGTTAATTGAAATTATGGCAAAGATCATCACAATTGGTGGTGACAATTAATATTATTTGGACTTTCTCAATAAATTGTCGTCTAGACTGTTGATTTTCTCTTTTTTTGCTCTATTACAAAACCGTTTGGTTTGAAAACATGTTGACCTTAAATATTCCCCGATTGGCTGTGAAAATTACCCTCTCGTCATCCGGGACTATTTTGCCAAATACACTCAATGATAAGTATCAGTTATTTGCCTCAAACATCTGTTCTAATGTTCTTTCTAACGATGATCGTTGTAGTTTAATTGGTACTCTAACTGATCTTTCGTCGAAATACGTAGTAAGTCTCATTGTTTTTCACTAAGAATAATTGAGAGAAAAAAACGGAATAAATTGTGTATTTATCGTCCCGATGAACTCGAGCGAATTTGATTAGGTCAACAAATTGAGCTCGTTGGATTCAATTAACGATCTTTATTAGAATTTTGAACAATTATCAAAGTTATCCCAGTAACTATTAGTGATAACGTTGATGTAATACCGAGTAGTAATTGTGCTTTGTACAATCGGGCTTTGATATTGTCTCGCGCTGTTGACGATCGTTGATGTGCGTTATTATTCGAACCGGAAACTACAGGACCAAGTTGCTGGCAAGGTTTCCAATCACGTCTCACTACAACAATCAAATTAATACGAGCAAGAATTATCAAAAGCTTTAACGATTTACCTTGTAGTAGTGATTGATTGAGAAATCGGCTTGTAAACATTCTTATTGTTTTCCTTTCAACGACAGAAACAAACAAGAAAAACAAATAAATTATGACAGCTTAGCTACAACGAACTTGATTTGAATTATTCTCTTTGTAATTGATAAAATTTGAATTTATTGTATGATATGTTGGGCAGTTGAGTCGAATCAAAGAAATAATAGATTAATAGTGGTGTTGCTTCCATTAAGATAAAGTAGTGTTTAATGAATGTTTGAAACACACAAAAGTTTCGTGTCTCTTGATCCATTACAACACACAAAGTTTTAGGAGCAATTCGTATTTAAGTTCAAGGATAGGAAAACTTTTGCAGATAATCTACAATACACATCCTCATTTCTACTATACAGATATGGTACTAGCACTAAGCACACCCAAAACTAAACAATATAGATTAGGGTGGTCGTTAAAAATTAAATTTTTTCAGCCGCCTCAAAAAAACCTTCCTTTTGATGAGAAAATACGGGGGAATTTTTTTCTTTTTTTTTGGACAACAAGAACACGTGCCGCAAGCCCTTTGAAGATTATTTCTTCATAAAATCACAGTTTTTTCAAAATATCTCTTAAAGTAGACGGATTTGAGAAAAAATCATTGAAGCAATTTCATAGGAAATAAAATCCTCCACAAAAAAGGTCTCATTTGATTTTTTCAGAAACTTTATATTTATGGAGATATTTTCAATAATCGACTTAATAACTCCATAAAATCAAAATTTTCAGACGTATAAACATCTTTTTTTTCGGAAATAAAAACCATTAAATTAATGGTTGTAAATGTGACTTAAGTTACAAAATGGTTTTTATTTAAGAAAAAAATACTTTTATATGTCTGAAAATTTTGATTTTATGGAGTTATTGAGTTCATTATTGAAAATATCTCCATAAATATGAACTTTATGAAAAAATCAAAAGAGACCTTTTTTGTAGAGAATTTTATTTCTATGAAATTGCTTTCAATGATTTTTTCTCAAATCCGTCTACTTTAAGAGATATTTTGAAAAAACTGTAATTTTATGAAGAAATAATCTTCAAAGGGCGTGCGGCACGTGTTCTTGTTGTCCAAAAAAAAAGAAAAAAATTCCCCCGTATTTTTTCATCAAAAGGAAGGTTTTTTTAGGGCGTCTGAAAAAATTTAATTTTTAACGACCACCCTAATATAGATAAACAAGAATGTTTTTATCACACGAACATACGTCTTTTAACTGCTTTTTCCATGAGGCCTTCTTAAAGCTTTTTGCTGTACGTTGAAGTGGTGCAGATTACTATGCCTAAAAAATACTATGCTACGACATCAACTTTTTAGAATTTGTAAGGGACCCAAAAAATTACTGGAAGACTGTATTTATCCCCAAAAAATGTTCTTTAATTTCCACCGATTTGATCAAAAATTAGAAACGAAAACTTTGTTCTAGGGAAGTGTTGAGAAACTTCCTTTTTATGTCCAATAGTATCGATTATATTGGTAAAAGACTAATAATATGCCAATTATAATGAGAGGTTGCTTAGAATGAAACAATACCGTAGGGGAAAGTTGCCTATATTGGACCACTTGGGACACTTCATTCATTATCACGCTTCTTATTGACAAATTCTAAGAAGTATTCATATAATAATGAGACCTCATCTATTTGATATTAGCTGGTAGAATTGTTTTGTTGATAATCCAAATAATTAATGATCAATGACGTAATTTGTGAACCTTTGCAAATGGTCCATTTTGGGAAACTAGTCTCCTAAATTGGACCGCTGATATCCTAAATTGGACCAAGTGCTTTTATGACGGAAAATAGAAATTTCTGTAGGTAATAGTAAAATATTTTTATTTTGAACAATGATAATAATACTATAACAATAACAACAACAGCAATAATAATAATAACCATGAGGAAACAAAAAAAATATTCGACCAATTTTTATTATTTTGTACAATTAACGCAAATAGTAGATTATGTTATTAGGCGATGCAAAAAACAAAATTCAAACAACGAAAAAATTAAACGCCAGTGACAGATTTTGTCATTTTGTCAGCCTAAGTTTATAAAAAAAGAAAAAAGCGCCTAGGCACACAAAATGCTATTTTTACCTTGTCACGTTTGAAGATAAAATAAATTTTTCGCTTTGGCCTCACTTTACCACAAACTTAGTACACCCCATTCTGGCGCTGTAAATATTGGATCATATCTAATTTCTTTACTTTTTTACATAGAAAATAGTACCACCTATCTTTTGACGAGTCAATTTTATATTCTTTTTTGTCAATTTTAGTTTGGATTTCGAGAGATTTTTCCTACACTACAAACTAGTTAATTTCGTTGGTTCTTGAGGATTTTTTTTTCATTTTCCTGGGGTGTATGTATACAAAAGTATGAAAATCGAAACTTGCAATAGCAATTCCTCTAAATTGGACCGGTCCAATTTAGGAAACTTTAAGCGGTCCAATTTAGGCAACTCCAACCAATCTCACGTCTTTTTGATATGAAATTCACTCACCTCCTCAGAAGTGAGATTAAATTGAGAAATAATTAGTACATTTTTCTGTATTACAAGATTAATTATCAATTAACTCATTTATGCTTACCGTTTGTCCATAATACTCTTAGACAACCGTCTTAATTTTTATAACAAACTGCACAAAATTAGATTTCTCTTCCTATACACGCCTTTATAGATTATGATCAATTTTTTTTTACATAAGTTTGATTTTTGTGTTTTGTTTATCATTTTGGAAACGTCAAATGCAACCCCAATCGCTTATTTAAGGAATAATCGAATTGGTCCAATTTAGGAAGCGGTCCAATATAGGCAACTTTCCCCTATATATTAAGACTTATGCTTATAATTAATAACGATTAAGCGAACTTTAACTAAATTTTTTTAAAAGATGTTTCGATTTACTTTTCTTCTTGTAATCAAAAGAAAACAATGATCCTTCGCATTACCTGTTTTAGTGTTCAATAATTAGAAAGACGCAATAAAAAAGCACCTGGTGCCCTATTGAAAAGTGTCATGAGATTTCCTATTAAAACCATTTAAAACACTTAAATCAATCTTTTCGTATGGGACACTGAAGGACAAAAAAAAGAGACAGACTCACGGTTTAGTTCCAGACGATAACTGCACAGCTAAAAAGAAAAACTATTACTATTACCAAAAAAAAAACATAATTATTTGAAAATTCACTATATCCATGAGATTCCTGGAGCAGTTCGGTATGGGATGTCTGTATTTACACTAAAGGCATAGACACTTACACTAACACTAGTTTTAGATACAATTATTTATTGAAATGGCACTAACGCTTCAAAAACTGGAACACAACTGAACAAAACCGAACCAAAGTGTTCTTTGTTCGGCTCTTATCAAGAACGTTTATATGTAGTCGGCGTATTGAAAAATCCGTTATCTAGAAAATGACTAGGCAGATCGTAAAACGGTGAATATCTTGAAGTTTTTTATTGCCTGAAATGTTCAGATATTTTACAACCAAGGGGCTGACCTGACAAAGACCTAACCTGAGCTAAACAGTATGACAGTCGGGGAAGGTAAAAACAGTCAGAAGCTACAAAAACAGCCCTTGTTAAAACGACAAGACATATGCAATTTTCTAGATGACGGATTTTACAATACGCCGACGACATATACACAATTTCTCTAATCGCTGACAAAAAAAGGTGGAAATATTTAATAGTGTCTTTTGTAAATACCCAAATAACGGACACAATACAGATCAAAGGATTGGGCCCCAATCGTTTGATCATTGGGGCTAAGGAAGCAAAGACATTTGCAAAAGTCGATTTGGATAATTCTAGGACCTAGACGAAATTCAATTGTAGGGTTGCCAATTTTTATGCTTTCAAAATAAAGGTGGTTGTCCTTATCCTAAAATTTTGACCGACATTGAGAGAATTGTCCAAAACTGAACCTCTTTTACGATCTACGAGGTCTAAAGATCTGACATAGAATTGATCAATTGTTTATCCCTGAATGTGAAACTTTTCCACCTTTAACCAGTAAATAACCTTTTCCAAACTGAATCAAATCTCCCGTATTTAGCTACAGTTCTAAGGTAGTATCCTAATACCATACCAGAGTTAAGACTTCTCTATCGTTTTTTTTTAAATTAATAATAGGATACTCTTAACAGAATACTGTACATAAACTCCAATATAGGACGCAGTAAAAAGCGCTTCTGTTAAAACCGTGTCGTTCCAGCTGCCTGTTTTGCTTTAGTTTAGAACTGGCCATGCATAGGCTAACAATAACCACATTCAGCATCAAGAAAAGTAGCACTAAAGACTTTACGTAGGTCACATAATGTGCTATGTCTGTGCTGATCACTTAGGTGCAGAAGTGCGTGGGGGACGGGGGTATTCTCTCCATATATCGACACAACAAACGTTGAACATGCAAGTGTCCCTCCCGATAGTGAACGCAGTATACCTACGAGAAATATTCTCTTACAGGTATGTGTCGAGATTGTAATGGAATCCCTCGTAATCAATCTCGACATAAATGTGTTTTAGCCAATAATAGATCACTTCCTTATTGCTTCCTTCCCGAAGCGACTCGCACGTGTACAGGTGGCTAAGAATAGTTCGTATGAAATCTAATACCATCATCACATCTCAGCCCAGTTAATTCCCGTTTGCCTAGGCTTTTTTTATACTTTCTTGCGTCTCATGTTTTTCTCTTGTTTCAGATTCCTGGCAATCTGGTGGCCGTTGAAATGTCAAATTACAAAAAGACGTGCCCGTATCATGATCATCTTTATCTGGTTTATAGCATTGACTACTACAATTCCTTGGGCGATCTTCTTCGATTTAGTCGTGATTTTCAGTGATGCACCCGATGTACAATTATGCATTGAAGTATGGCCGGATTCAATGAATGGTGCATTGTATTTTCTAATTGCCAATATGGTATTTTGTTATATTTTACCAATGATATTGATAACACTATGTTATGTATTGATATGGATAAAAGTATGGCGACGACATATACCAAGTGATACGAAGGATGCGCAAATGGAACGTATGCAACAAAAATCGAAAGTAAAAGTTGTTAAAATGTTGGTAGCTGTTGTTATCTTGTTTGTTGTCTCTTGGTTACCATTATATGTGATCTTTGCAAGAATTAAATTAGGCGGTGATATCGAAAGTTGGGAAGAGGAGATCCTACCAATTGCCACGCCGATTGCCCAATGGTTAGGCGCCTCTAATTCCTGTATCAATCCGATTCTGTACGCATTCTTCAATAAGAAATTCCGACGTGGTTTCGTTGCAATCATCAAGAGTCGCCGTTGTTGTGGACGTTTACGTTATTATGAAACTGTTGCAATGATGTCGTCGTCGACCAGTATGCGGAAATCATCACATTTCTACAACAATAACTCGTCAACAAGAAAAATACCGATCCATGATAATGCCGTCTCGTATATTTACAATAATAGCGGCGTCTAAAGTCCTGGAAATGGACACCATCTTCCGGATGGTTTGGTTGAAATTTTATTATAACAAAAAAAATTGGTTTTTTGATTCGTTCCTGGATATTAACGGGAATTTTTGTGAAATTGTCGGCGAATTGGTTGATGTTAAAAATGTTTTAACGATACAAAATAATTGTTGATTAAATGTAAAATTGATGCATTTTGGTATTATGGAAACAGAACCCCTTTTAACGTTAATTGTGGAACAATTGTGGCAGAAATTTATCAAATAAATATTTTTAAAAATTATAATAATTGTAAGATATTTTAGCTTGTGGTAATTATGAGCTTTAAAACAAAGAATTTTTGAGAGAGATATTTTGGAACATAATATCAAGCATCACCTGTAACGTGTCTTAATTTCATTCAATTTAATTTCAATTGATTCCAAAATTAGTCCCTGAAAGTTGTATGTGCGCTTGAGAATTAGGCTATATTTTTCAAAAAAAAGTTGTCAGATCTTCAATGAGAATTTAGCTGCAAACTTGCAATTTTTAGTTCAGTTTTGGTGTTCTAGTTGATAAGTGTTTTAGACTGTTTAGAATTTAACTGTAATAGCTTTGTGTCGTTAGTGTAAATATTTAAACGAAAATCACTGCTGTCGAACAAATACTCTAGATTAATCCAACAATAAGACGCTTATTGTATAGGTTTTTTTGGAAAATACTGCCCTTTTAGAACAATATCAGTTTTACACTTTTGAACAAAAAAAAAGTTAAATTATTGAAAATTATAGTACAATATTCAATGAATGTAACGATGTTTTAATGTAATTAAAATAATAATAATGATAATAATAATAATAATAATAATAATAATAATTAAGGAACACTAGATTTAAGGACCATGTCTGATTGGTGTTTTATCAAATCGTTTCGAAAATGATTTTCAACAAACCGATTAAGAGCTAGTAACGCAATTGTTTTGGTTACATTTTTAGACAATCAACGGTACGACTTGGATGTTGAATAGTAACCAAATCCAAGATATGTCCAGGACAATAAAATGTATGCCAAAATGTTTGTCTGTCCAAGAAATTAGCAAAACTGACGTTATTTGGAAGCGCTTTTCAAAAGCTATGTCATATGGTTAGCATCAATAATCCGACGAGTATCTCTCGTTTTTCTAGTTTTGTTGTATTTGTTATTAGCTCTTAATCATTCCAAGATTTCTGATAAGGTTGTTTAAAAAAAAATAACAAAAGTGTGGTGCGACTTGTTGTGATATCAAATTATTGATGAGCAGAAATTTGAAATGGAACAAGTATTTTAGATTATTCTTTTACAACGATTTATTTAGGAAATTTACTGAAATATCTACCTTAGAAAATGTAACGATGGCAGAAATGAAAGTACATCGGTTTTAGCAGAAAAAAATCGAGCAGAAATAAATATATCTATCTATATATTATTATATGGAAACAAAATAAATATAATGTTTTTAATTGTAACGATTTCAATGAAATATGTACATCTAATGATTTAAAAATAAATAAATAAAACGCTCTAGACCTTAATACAGTTTCTCTTTGAGTTGTTCCAGCAATTAACCTTGTTCAAATGATATGAAAAATATCATTCATTTGTGCTCTAATTAATTGATTTCATTTCATCGGTAAAGATGTCAATGTTGTTGTATTTAATTAGTAAAGAAACCAATAAGAAATTAGAAATGGAATTTCTAAATTTGAATAATCTTTCAATTTGGATTCAAATGAAATACTAGTTTAAATTAAAAGAATAAATTCAGTCAAAAACGCAATAAATGATTTCGGGCGAAATGGGGGGTTTAAAGCGGAAATAGTACAGAGTATTCAAAGCGAGAATTTTCTTTTTAATATGATTTAATGGACGGACACAAGCTAATTTTTTTGGGGGCATCAGATCGGTTCTCGCACAGCATACACAAAAATAAGTCAATATGTCGATAGAATTCATATCGTTTGTGTTAAGCCCGTTAAGCCTTTTAAGAAAGAGACGCGGAAACGCTAAAAGCCGCATATCTTTTAATTTTTCGCATTATGTACTTATTATGTTATAAGCACAGGTAGGCAGCTGAGAAGCTCAATTGGAGACTCTTTAAATATTCATTCAGTCATTGTACAATGCTGGATTTTAATGGGAATTGGATATTCAAACTTCCGCTTACTTTTAATGAATACTAGGCGAGTAAGGGCCGATTCTATAATCGTTTTATTCGGCCGCATATTACGACATAAAGTCTCTTACCTACTCTATGCTTTCGGTATGCCGAACGGGAATTTTTGGTCGAAATATTTTTTAAAAAATGGTATAAAGTCGTGAAGGGCAAGAGAAACGTAAACAGTTCTTCTTAAAATTAGTTCAAATTACACGTTTCTGTGTTATGTTTCCTTTTCTGTACAACAGAGTCTTATATTTAAATTGAGAGAAAACAATCCACATGATTGGATCGCAAGTTGACCATCTCACCATTTCAGCAATGTAATGTGAAAAATAGAGAAAGAAACTATAGGGCGAAATCCCTTCTATGGCACCTTCAATGTGTAGAAATAAATCGGCTTTGTACTATTTAAAAAAATATATTACTATATAATCGGACCATAATATGGTTTCTTTCTTTCTAAAAAGAGTTCATCTGTTTGAAAACAGCATAGGCCGTTCACATTAAGAACGCTATAAAGTAGACGAAGAGCAAGTCCCTAACTCTGATTATATTTAAAATATGCCAGTGCACAGTATGCACATGTAATTTTCTAGACTATACTTGCCTCGCTTCTGTAGGGCCTTCTCTACAAAGGGCTCGGATGCAAGTGAACTTTTGAGGGCCCCAAGATAAGAAACTCATAATAATCCAACATAAATGAAATACAAAAAAAAAATGTAGATATATTTTTGGGAGATTCCTATAACGTAAAAGGTTACAGTGCATCCTCTACGCCCCCTTGTAGGCGGTCCTGCGCCCTGTGCAATCTTTATCACTTCGTTTTGATTGCGCCAGAATGTTTTATAATTTGATCTTTAGTAAGGAGAAGATTATATGATTTAGTTTAGTTTTCCATCGTCTATTTTCTATAATTGTGGAAATCCATCTTTTTACATACAGTGTCCCAGATAAGTGTTCCACCTCAAATATCTCGTTTGTTTGTGAATTGAAATCGAAAAGTATCTAAAGAAATTAGACTACAATGTCTATGCTTCAATTGACCGATACGATTTTCGTTCTAGGTATTTTGGAAATGCCAAAACGTCCTATAAAGTCTCGAAAATTACTCAATATTAGGAAATCAATTACATACGATGAATACTAACTTGAGATGAAAATAATATTTTTCTTGTAAAATCTTCTCATTTGCTGCTCAAAAAAGGAATTGAACTTGTCAGGGATCGATAACCTATTCATTGAGGAAAAAAGCGTACGTCAGAATTGTTTACGATACTTGCAGTCTGAATGTTATGTTTACAGGGTTTGCTTTAAAAACAATTGCAAGGCTAATAGTATTTAAAAACAATACAATCGAGAAAACAACTTTAGAAATTCGATCTGTTGTAGGAATAATTATTCTTATGTTATTTACAACAGATGGAATGTCTACTATTGTTTTCTTGAATGTACCATTTTGTAAATACTGTTGGCCTTGGAATTGTTTTCAAATCAAATCTTGTAAACAGTTGTAATAATGACATTCACATTGCAACCATCGTAAACAATTCTAACGTCGCCTTTTTTCATCAATGACTAGGTTATTGATCCATGAGAAGTTCTAATTTTATTTTTATTACTCATGCAGCGAGAGTGCTAACTTTCAGCCTGCAATTTCGTACGGAAAGTAGCACATTGTACACGCTATGAGATAATAATATTATTTGCGTGTGGGAAGTAATATTTGCGTGTGGGAAGTTTGTTTATGGAGACCGTTGGAACCCGTTGGAAACTCGAGCGGTGTGCACAATGTACTATTTCAGCAGCAAATGAGAAGTTTTTGAAAGAAAAATGTTATTTTCATATCAATTGGTATTCCTAATAGTGTCGATCATTTTTGAGACCTCATAGGACGTTTTAGCATTTCCAAATAGATACTTTTCCATTTCAATTCACAAACAAACGAGATATTTGAGGTGGAACACTTAGCTGGTACATGCTATATATTCAAAAAAAATACATTTATTGGTAAGTGTAGCGACCTCTAGAAGAGGAGACTAGCATTTAACAATAACCACCTCTAAAAAAATTATTGTCAGGTATTATCGTAGATTTACCACATTATTCCGACTATAGAATTAGAAAAATTACTGTACTTTAATTTTAAAATCACATAAAACATTATATGCTCTCCTCAAATGAGCTACATATAGTAATTTGTGGAAATCATTGTAACGTCAACATAAATGTCATTTGGTAATTATTAGTAGCTCAATTTAAGATTTTACGGTAGAAATTAAATAAATAATCAACTAGTAATAATATAAATTAGAAGAAACCTTAGAGATCAGGCAATAATAGAATTAACAAAGCAAGACAGTCTTTATATTTGTTTAAATTATAATATATTAAATAAGATGAATTATTTAGAGCTGCAGTTATCTAATTGGAAATTCTTATCAAAGAATGGTGACATAACATGCAATTCTTGAATGGAATGTTAGATAGCGTCACATGTGTGATTACGTTGTCCTCAAGTTAACCAAAAAAAATTGCATCGGTATTATTTGTTGCCGTTGCCACTGATTAGGAAATTGTCTATCCTCATAACGACCTCAATCACCTTGACAAAAAACTCTGTAAGTGTTTCTTTTTGAATGAGATCAATTATTTAGTGTATATTAATTTTTTGTTGTCTTATAGTAAAATGGCAACAATTCAAACAGCTTCAAACTTATTGAATTTAACAAATAAATTAATTGGTAGACGATCATTTTCCGTAACGAAATCATTATCATCGAAACAAATGACTGTACGGGATGCCTTAAATTCAGCATTAGATGAAGAAATGGAACGTGACGAACGTGTCTTTATATTGGGCGAAGAGGTGGCTCAGTATGATGGTGCCTATAAAGTCACCAGGGGTCTGTGGAAGAAATACGGCGATAAACGTGTCATAGACACACCGATCACTGAAATGGGCTTTGCTGGTATTGCTACCGGTGCTGCAATGGCCGGTTTACGGCCCGTTTGTGAATTTATGACATTCAATTTTGCTATGCAAGCCATCGATCAAATCATCAATTCAGCTGGTAAAACTTTCTATATGTCAGCTGGTACTGTTAATGTACCGGTTGTGTTCCGCGGTCCGAATGGGGCCGCATCTGGTGTGGCTGCCCAACATTCACAATGTTATGGGGCCTGGTATGCACATTGTCCTGGTTTGAAAGTGATATCACCATATAATTCTGAAGATTGTAAAGGTTTATTGAAGGCAGCTATCCGTGATCCTGATCCTGTTGTGTTTTTAGAAAATGAAATCCTGTACGGTGTACAGTATCCAATGTCTGATCAAGCATTAGATAAGGATTTCGTATTGCCAATTGGTAAAGCGAAAGTAGAAAGACCTGGTAATAAATCCAACAAACGAAAGCTTTTTTTTTAATCTACTAATACATTATTTATAGGTAAGCATATAACGATAGTTGCTCATTCGAAGGCCGTCGAGACGTCACTGATAGCAGCTAATGAATTAGCCGGTCAAGGTATTGAAGCCGAAGTAATAAATTTACGTTCATTACGTCCATTAGATATAAATACAATTACTGCATCTGTTGCTAAAACACATCATCTATTATCAGTGGAACAAGGTTGGCCACAATGTGGTATTGGTGCTGAAGTACTGGCTAGAATTATGGAGAGTCAAGCATTTTTCGAATTGGATCAACCAGCTTTACGATTAACTGGTGTTGATACACCGATGCCGTATACGAAATCATTAGAAATTGCCGCATTACCACAACCAAAGGATGTTGTTAGTGCTACGAAGAAATTGTTGAGGGTTTAAATACGAAAAGAAAACATTTGTACAAATTTACCGCTTCGATAGGTAATTTATTGCGTTTGAGATTAACATTTCCTGCCTGGTTTTATTTTAAATTATTTAATGGATATTAAGTCAATGGGAATTATGTAGTATTATCAGGCATTTAAAGTTAATTATCATTTTGTAAATATTCAATTAAATATACAAATTTACACTACAAATTTTTTAACAGTGGTAATTGGTACACCTGATGTATTTTTAGATCAAGACCCCACCACTTTTATGCACGGATTATAAGACTACTTACGTTTTATTCTTTCAGTTAGTTCGAAAATAAAACAAGCATGGTTTCTTTGACAGCTTGGTTAACTCCATTTATGTGAAATTATAATTACATCATATTTTATAATGTCTTATGTTGATAGAACTAGTGCAGCCCTAGTGCAACAGTTCTCTTCTAATGGCAGTTCTAATGCAATTTTTATATTGTTTTGGTAAAATGATGCAATTTTTTGCTCTCAATGCAAATCTTTCAACTCGTGCCAGGGTGGGTGCAAAACAATATAAAATATTGACATGGCACGCTAATATAATTGAATTAATGAACCTTTTTCCCGTAAGAAGTTTTTCAAATAATTACGAGATGGCAGCACCTGCGGTAGGGACAAACAATATTTAGTTTCCATTTAAAATCATGTAATTTTGATGATAAATTCTTGTTAATTTAAACAGTTGGGCAAACAAAATTTATAACTAAAAACTGTCAAAATGCCAACCAAACATTGTAGTTTTACGAATTGTACTTGGGACAATCGATCTCTAGAAGATAATGTGTTTTTTATACCATTTGTGAAACCACATATTGACGCGATTAGGTGTAAAAAGCGGATACATGCCTCTAGAAGAACAGACTTAAAGAATTGAATCCACGTGGTAGTGATTTTTGAAACATAACTAGGACTAACACCAAACCGATAACTCAAATCATATAATAAAAAACCACATCTTAATCTTACAAGTGTTAAAAATAATTGGTTTTTTAGTGGTAGCACTTTAAATTGTTTGCTTGTTGAAAATGCCAAATAATCAACGATGATTCAGTAGGTGGTCCCAAAAAATTCCACATAAGGTCATAATCTTCCGGAATCCAATCTGTATAAAAGTGGATTTTTTTGGGATCTTCTACGATTTCTTCATAGCTAAAAACTGACGTAGATAACTTTTTACGAAGTTCTGCGATCTCGTTTTGTAGTTTTTTAACCAAAATACTTTCAGTTTCAAAACAAGTTTGACTCTCTACATCAGCTTTCTTAATTTGTTCTTCAGATTGAGGTTTATTAGAGATGTAACCAACCTTATTAACAGTTGCTGAAGATTAGGGTTTTCTTTAGTTGGACCTTTACCGCCAATAAAATGTTTTTGAATTTTTTGCTTTCTTTAAGTGGCATGTATCCACTTTTTACATCTAATAACGTCAATATGTGGTTTCACAAATGGTATAAAAAACACATTATCTTCTGGATATCGATTATCCAAAGTACAATTCGTAAAACTACAATGTTTGGTTGGCATTTTGACAGTTTTTATTTATAAATTTTGTTTGCCCAACTGTTTAAATTAACAAGAATTTATCATCAAAATTACATGATTTTAAATGGAAACTATAGTCCATATTTTGAACCTGGACGTGCGATGTGCGGGAGCAGGGAGTCTGTAGGTTGTGGCATTATGCGACCAACGATAACTGTATAGGTGGGGCGTGAGAGCGAGACAATAGTCGTAAATCTTATGCCATAGGCGTCCTGCTAGTGGCAAAAACAAAATACATTTTATCAATAATGTGCATTTATTCTACGCCACTGCAGGTCTCGATAAACCTGACGCCCCTTATTGACAGTTGACCTTCCGTGATAGGTGAGCGCCAACATGTTTATATAAATATTTGTATACAGAATTTGTAAACAGACACACCACTATTTGTTGATTACGGCGTGAACGATCTCTAAATATTGTTTGTCCCTACCGCAGGTGCTGCCATCTCGTAATTATTTGAAAAACTTCTTACGGGAAAAAGGTTCATTGTAATGAATTATAATTTGGATAAGGGTTCTTTATCGTCAATGAGGATTATGCAATTTCAAATGGAGCAAAAATCTAATCAATGGAACTAGTGACAATGGACAAGAGTTATTTTTCAATGAATTGATCTTGGTACAATTCTATTTAGAGACGAAAATATAAGATTTATAAATAAAAGTTTACCTTCAATTCATTTGAGGATATAAAATAGTTAGCGAAAGAAAATCTTTTGGCCTACCTATATCAAAAAATATGTATTTTTTTTCCGCAACGTTTCTAAGTATTCTCGTGGTACTTTGAATCACAACTTTAATTTGTTCTCTCCGGTTGAATTTCACAAAATTGTTAGTTCAACTGATGACCGTTATTTAGGGTGTGTCACTTTACCATTAAGATATTAGTAACGTAAAGTCTACTTTCAACTGTTAGTATTGAGAAAAAAATTTTGCATAGTGCAGCAAAAATCTCATCAACCAAAATACCAAACAATCTTGCATGGCTATAGACACGGGTTATTTTGCAATAAACTGATCAAATACTTCTACTTTGATCACTTTAACAAACGCAAATATTTTTTTTTGAACCAAAAAGTCCTTTCGCATCAAAAGAAGTCCAAACATTTCAATTTTCGGCTCTTCTGCATTTTTGAAAATAATTATAGCAAACTATAGTATATATACAGGCTGTCTCAGCTAAGTGTTCCACCTCAAATATCTCGTTTGTTGATTAAAACACTTTTGGACTTTCATTATCTTTATTTTATTTATTATGTATAACGTTTCGGTTAGTATCAATCTCCAACCGTTATCAAATACAAATTGAAAGGCTACCAAATACTGTGACTTATATACTAAAATTCTGTGATTTGAGACCTCTATACTGGGTTTGCTGTGTACGTTGGTGTTGGTTTTGATGATGGCTGCCTCAACAAACTTCCTCCGTTTCTGATGTGGCTCCTTGTGGATCATTTCCGCTTCCGACCATTGGATCTTGTGCTGGTTATTCCATGCGTGCTCCGCTATACCTGACTTTGTTGTTTCGCCTCGTTGTGTGTGTGTTTTATGTTCTTTTATTCTACCGTCTAGAGGACGTTGTGTTTCTCCGAAGTAGACCTCGCCACATTGGCAAGGTATTTTAATACCTTCTTTGTTGTCGTGTCTTAAAGGTTTTGTCTTAGTTAGTAGGCTCCTGAGCGTATGTTCTGTTTTAAATGCTGTCTGGATGTTGTAGTTGCTGGCAATTCGTCTGATCTTCTCTGATGTACCTTTGATGTACGGTATCGTTAAGAAAAATTGTTTTTGTTGTTCTTGTTTAGGTTGTGGTTTGTTCCGTCCGTGTGTGTTTATTACGTCTTCAATCGTTTTTTCCGTATATTCGTTTTCTTTAAGGTTTGTTTTTATATTACCTATTTCTTTGTTTAGGCTTTCTGTGTTGCTGCACAAAGAGATTGCCCGATTGTATAAGCTCCTAATAATTCCACGTTTTGTCGCCATGCAATGATTGGAATCATGATTCAGGTACCGGCCGGTGTGCGTAGGTTTTCTGTACACCGTAGTGTTTATGGTTCCATTTTGATGATTCACCATGACATCTAGAAATGGCAGTTGTTTTTCCATTTCTTGCTCCATAGTGAACCTGATGGTAGGTCGTATGTTATTCACATGCTGTAGGAATTGGTCGAGTTGGTTATTGTTGCCTTCCCATATAATAAAGGTGTCATCCACATACCGCAACCATAATTTTGGCTTCATTGGAGCTGTGGATAATGCATGTTCCTCGAACCATTCCATATAGATATTTGCCACAACCGGAGAGAGTGAGGAGCCCATAGACAGACCGTCATCATGGACATAGAAGTTGTCCTTCTCTTGGAAATAGGTATTGTGTAGACAAAATTCCAACAGTTCCATAATTCCGTTGGGAGGAAGTGAAGAACGCTCGGATAACGAACTATCATTTTCCACATCAGAAACGGAGTTTGTTGAGGCAGCCATCATCAAAACCAACACCAACGTATTCAGCAAACCCAGTATAGAGGTCTCAAACATCTGGTACCCCCTCCTTTCACGAATCAAGGAGCTGGAAGTGCTATGAAGCGGAATGACCACCGAATTTTAGTATATATAAGTCACAGTATTTGGTAGCCTTTCAATTTGTATTTGATAACGGTTGGAGATAGATACTAATGGAAACGTTTTACATCTATATTCATAAAACAAAGTCGTGTGTGTTACACTCGACTAGGGGTCGGCAACCTTTTTTGGCTGCGGGTCCAAATCAACAACAATGTGAAAACTAAAAGAGCGTTTGGGTCATTGATATTTTCATTTTAAAACAGTTTTTTTAATTAATAATAAGATATATTTTATTAAGAAAATAATTACAATATTTAAAACTTAAATTACCGAAGCAGCAAGTAGATGTAGCTCAAATACGACCCCAACTTTTTGAGTGGCCGATACCAAATCTTTTAATAGTACATTCTCTTTGGTCGTAACTTGACGCAGAAGGTATTAACACGGGTTGATTTTGACCTTTTTGTTTTTGTTGTTCTTAAAAGATTCGTCTCATGTTTATGTTTTATAATTTATTATACTTTTTTCGGAACTAAAGTGGGTCACTTGAAATTAGTAAATGGGTCACTCGGTGACCCACGGGTCATAGGTTGTCGACCACTGCACAAGACTGTCAAAAAAAAATATGTTTTTTTAAGTAAATACATCTAAAAAGTTTCTTTAATAGATAAAAAAAAATCTCCTAAAACTTGAGCTTGATATCTTCAAAACTGAGCTGGCGCATGGGGGGAGGGGCATTTAAAATACATTGAAAAAAAACTTTTAATTTTCAATGTAAATCATTAAAGAATTTTTTTTCAAATTTCCGTTTTCACTAGCTTATAGGAAATTAAATTCTCTACAAAAAGGGTTTTTTAAAATTACAAAAATTTGTTTTCAACTTGCTCTGTAATACATATACATATATATTTCGAGGTCATTGATCGGTATAGCAGCTCAGAAGTTATTTTGAAAAAACGTGATTTCAAAAACTTTTTCGGTTTTCTTGGAATTTCTCAAAATCTACCGGGCCGAATTGGTTAAAATTTACAGGAAATCTAAGTGCAGTGAAACCCTTTTTTTTGCCTTTTGGGAGGGGCCCTACGTGAGAGCCGCACACTGAGGCCATCTGGCCCATTGTGTGCACCTCCATTTACCAGAGCCTTACCACAGCAGTTCCAATCCTCTAATGAAGCTCAGTAGCCTGCCATGTTCGGCTTGCATATTTATTTGTACAAAGGACAAGAGGTCACTAGCCATTGGTAGTTCCCTGCTTGTCCTTTTCTACTGGCTCCTGGCGGCCCTCCTTGCTGAGCAACCAAACGGTGGCCCGGCCGAAGCCGTAACGAGGCGCCATTTTCTGAGCTTTCAGAGCCTCCAGAGCTGGTCCCCACAGACCCACCACAAGACGGGTCGTATTTGACCCAATTTTTCGGACCCGTAGAGAATCTAGCTGCTGGTTGCCAGCCCTGGATTCAAAGTCTCCAGGTTACGCAGTATAACAGCCGGTTCGTCTTGGAGGCCCCGGACATGTATTACCGCTCGCCTGGGTTTAGGGACCTCACTGACCGATGTTACTCGGAGAGTTAGCCCCTCGATCTGGAGACCATTTACAACGTCTCTCAGCCAATCCTTGGACTGTTGATCTTCACAGTCCACGTATAACGCACCCTGCCTAAATTGATGGGTTCTGAACGTCGAGATGTGCTCACTTTCCGCGATCCCTTCCGCCGCCCTGTACGAGGCTCCCTCAAGCTGAACAAGGACTGCTTTTCCCTCTGCAGATGTGAGCTGCCTCATAGGGAAGCCCTCACAAAATACACACACCTTTAGTGCCTCATCCACCACAGGCAGATTACTGTCAGATGAATGGGCCCTTTTGGTGGGTTTTTTGACACTGGGTGGAGCCTTATCCGACCCTCAAGCCCGCTTTTTCAAGCCCCCAGGGACAGACTCCTGCCTCCCACGAGTAGCTGGGGAAAATTTCTCGACTGCAGCAGAGCCCCGCATGCTGCAGAAGGGGGATAAATACAACCGGATGTCCCCAGGTGTCCGGAGGTCACCGTTTGCGACTCACTAACGCAGAGCCATTCAACCCCTGGGCACGGTTGATCACACCACGGGATTTCGGGAGTTTGGTTCGTGGCAACGGTTTTCGGTGTTACCCTTATAACCGCCACTAACCACACACGCGGCTGACCACATATGTGGCCAACCACACATGTGAAACCCTTTAGAATGCCGTCGACCGCGATATCATCGATCAACCCGTTCAAAAGTTATACGAGGGGTACGCCCTCTGCTGCCATTTCTCTCATTCTCCGGGTTACGTATATATATTTAGCAATTTTTACTGGTCAAAGGAAGGCTAAGTCCTTGGAATTTTTCTAACGTTCATTCCCAAATGAGGAAGATATCTCAAGTATTTACAATTAATTAATAAAAAATGTTGTGGGTGCTGCAGTGCACAGTGCCATTGTTGAAATTATTTTCATTTGATGATTGTCAGGTCATAGGTTGTCGAACCTTGGATTAGAGCATCAATTGTGAACTCGTATTAATTTGAATTGTACCGGATCGGCGGACTGAAAAATAGCCTAAATAACATTATAGCAAGCATACTGTTGATAGCTGAAGTATCTATTCATTACAGATTTAGCTATTGTTGTTAATGTTTTTTTTTTGTTAGGTTTGCTGATAACAATATTTTCTGAAATGTCATACATTATTTCAATCAAGTAACGAGCAAACAAAAACACGCCTAAAAATATACGTTGGTAAATATTACACCACTTGAAAAAATAACAGGTATAAAATACATGATCGTTTTTTTTATTTATTTTTTTAGAAAAGCATTCAAAATTACAAGTTTTAATAACTCAAAATGTAAATGTAAATAAATGATAAACTTTGATTGTATATTCACTCATCAAACAACTTATTTGTTTTTAGATAAGTGTTCAACCAATTGTTTGAAAGCAATAATACCTTTACCATTAGCTTCTTCATAGTAAGGCAATTCAGCCTTCAATTTTGCAACCCACTTAGAAACATTTTTATAAGGTGACAGATCAAAATCTACCGCTTCAAGTGTTGTTACAGTCGCTAACAATGATAAATCGGCAATTGTTAACTCTTTACCGGCAACATAATCTTGACCGTCCAAGAATTTATCCAAGAAACCGTAAGCATCTTTTAATTTTTCCATTTTAGCTGGATCAGCAGTGGCACCAGTAAATATTACTGGATACTAAAAATTATACATTAAGAATTTCCAAAATAATTGCCAATATAATTCCGTTATTAAATCTTACGTAATAATCAGCAAAACGGCCATACAGTGTACCAATATCGAAATACAATCGTTGATCAACCAAAGCTCTCTTCTTTGGATCTTTTGGATAAAGTGAATCGTTTTTACCATACTGATCCACTAAATAGCCCATAATGGCACGACTTTCCCATAAGGCGAAACCATTATCATCAATAGTTGGAACTGTATGTTGCGGATTCAACTAAAAGATCAAAACAATTATTTCATAATTCTATGAATATTGATATTATTTAGTACTTTAATGAATTCAGGTGTTAGGTGTTCACCTTTCATTAAATCGGTTAATTTCAAATTTAGCTCAACACCAGCAGCTTTGGCGGCCAAAAGGACACCACGGCATGGTGCACTGCCTGGTACGTAATAGAGGTCGATAGGCATTTTTCTGTAAATAAAAAAAAAGTTTTAATAATACCTCTGGGATGGGTGTAATTTATTTTCCATTAAAAATAATGATAACTTCAAGCATATCGGTGCCATGTTATTGATAAATTTGATAGAAACAAAAGAAAGGTTATTTAGGTATACAAACAATTTTACAGTTATCATAGATAATCAATGACCTAAATCCAGGGCCGTTTCAAGCTTAACTGGTTCTACAGGCAACCTGATTATTGGCGCCCCTTAATACAACAATAAAAACAAGTCAATCCGCCAAAGTTGGGATTGTTGTAATGTTTTAATCGCCCCTGGAATTATGCCTGGTGTGCCGTTTCCTCGCGCCGGTCCTGCACAACCTTAATTTGTTGTCCGCTTTATTCTCCATAAATATGTCCATCGCGTGTTAAATTTTTTTATGGGTATTTTTCGATCAATTTCCTTTTGTGTAACTGTGATGAAATTATCGACTTCAATGGTAATAAATTGGCATCACTGCCGGTCCGAGGGGAGTGCCACGGGGTCGAATCATAGAAGTATGATGGAATAGAGAAATGTGAGCATAGAACCCTCGTTTGCCCCCGGCGCAATTTAGGCTCGATTCGATTCTGGTAACTAATTAGAAGAGGAAAAACTTAAAAAAGCGGAATTTGCGGTTTCATTGTGGTTATTTTTTTTTCATTCAATCATTTTTTAAGCCTTCATTTTCGGCCTTCATTTTATTAATTATATGGTATAAAGTAATTGTTATAAGAACTTTGAAAGGAATTTAAGTAGGCTTTTTTCAATTTTTTTATGTATATTCATCGAGATACCCAGACAGAATCAGAATCAAGCGGTCGAACAAGTATTCTTGTGACGAAGAAATTCCGATAAATAGCCTTGGAAACAAAATTCTAGAACTTTATTCTATTTGTATGTAAAGTTAAATCAATGGGCTTGTAAAATAGATAAAGACAACTATATAGAGTAAAATAAAGATAAAAAAACAGGATGTCCGTAATACTATAACAATTACTCTTTTATTGACCTCATAAAATTGCCGATTGTAATATTTTAATGGAAACAAATATTTAATTACGGAAACTATTGTAAGCAAGTATAAGTATTACCTATTATTCAACGATAATTATGACTCACCTGTTAATTACAAATTAAACGCTGAAAAATAAAAATAACTGGACACAACACTCCGCTGCTCGTTGAGAAATGCCGGCCGGTTACCAGTCCCCATCTCCCCATACTCCCCATTCGCTCACGGTTACTGGAATACATTGTGGAAGAGGAAAAGTAAACATGCGACGTCATAAGGGACCCGGACAGAATCGATATTCATATATTGTTTTATATAGTTTCGTCAGACAAAATTCGTTATTATTATTTAGTTTCGACAAAATTTATTAAAAATGAATTGTATCAATAAATTCAAACCATTTTATTCGTCATTGTTTTTTATTTTTGGTTGTTATTATCCGCATATTTTTTTTTTATATTTGTAGCATTATGACCTCGAGTCCAAGTAGATACTAGAATGTTCCTGATAAGCCTTGCTTATTATTTTATTTTATTTTGTTGTGGTTCTTTCAACAATTTGGATGAGTTGATAACTTATTTTATCTTCAAACGTCACAAAAGTGACAGTTTTTGTGACTCAAATGACAAGGTAAAAATAGCATTTTGTGTGCCTAGGCGCTTTTTTCTTTTTTTATAAGCTTAGGCAGACAAAATGACAAAATCTGTCACTGGCGTTTAATTTTATTCGTTGTTTGACATTTGTTTTTTGCATCGCCATGGAAGCAGTACTGCCAAGATATTGTGATCAGTTAAAATTTTAATTTTTAAAAACTTTTCAAGATAAAAAAATGTTAAATTAAGACGTTTGAAGATAAACTAGTATATGTCATTCGGCGCAAAACTGTCTTTGTGTGCTTCAGCTGACATGTCTGCCTCACTAGCGTTCGGCAGACAACAGTCAGCTTCAGCACACAAAGTTCCAGTTTTACGCCTAATAACATAATCTACTATTATCTTCAAACGTCACAAAAGTGACAGTTTTTGTGACTCAAATGACAAGGTAAAAATAGCATTTTGTGTGCCTAGGCGCTTTTTTCTTTTTTTATAAGCTTAGGCAGACAAAATGACAAAATCTGTCACTGGCGTTTAATTTTTTTCGTTGTTTGAATTTTGTTTTTTGCATCGCCATGGAAGCAGTACTGCCAAGATATTGTGATAAGTTAAAATTTTAATTTTTAAAAACTTTTCAATATAAAAAAATGTTAAATTAAGACGTTTGAAGATAAACTAGTATATGTCATTCGGCGCAAAACTGTCTTTGTGTGCTTCAGCTGACATGTCTGCCTCACTAGCGTTCGGCAGACAACAGTCAGCTTCAGCACACAAAGTTCCAGTTTTACGCCTAATAACATAATCTACAACTATTTTCTACTATTTTCTATTTTGCGTCAATAATAGCGCTATTATTAAACTCGCTACTGTATCGAAATGAGCTGATTTCGATACTAGAGCTGAAAAGTAAAATGTAGGAATTTTTTTTCCACTAGGTTGGTAACATTTTCATTGATTTTGACAACTGTCAAAAATCATAAAAACAAGATACTTAATATACCGTTTTTCGTACTGATCTTTGGATTTATCAGGTAGTAAATTGGTTCCTGCATTTTCAGCAATTTCCCTTATTTCAGGTGGAGTACATGAAAATTCTTCACTCATTGTTAAATAAGCAATTTAGCGAAAAAAACAATTGACTAAGAGTGAAAAATAAAACAATTGAAGTTTCCTAGCTGAATGTTCGATTGTTTTTTTTTTAGTAACACCAACTCCCACCAATTTCCCTAAATATCAAATCTCGCATTTTTTTTTGTAAAAAGGGCACAAAATAGGCAAAATAGAAAAAATAGTATAAAAAACTCGTGTCAGAGGTCCTATATTGCACTCGTCCTTTAGAAAACCCGCGGCCCCGCCGCTCGTTTTCTAAACTTGGACTCGTGCAATAATAGGCGACTTCTGACACTTGTTCTTTAATATACTATTTTCTTCTTTGAATAATAAGTACAATGACTGATACAGTTATGTGTGTTGCAACAATGAACGTTACTCGAAAAGAGTTGATTTTAGGGAACGCTCAACTAATACGTAACGCCTTTTTTGCAAATTTTTCGCGTAGGGTTACTCCACTCGCCTCCGGCTCGTTTCGCAAACTTCCCACTTTTGCCACTTTTAACCCTTATATCATAAATAATTATTATATATTATTATAAATTTAGTTGTATGAATTGGTATGGATTATTTTTGATAAATTTTAATACTATATTATTGTAGGTAATTGGTTTCCTAATAATGAGTAATTTTCGAGACCTTATAGATCGTTTTGGTATTTCCAAAATAGCTAGAAAGAAAATTGAGTCGGTCAATTGAAGTATCGACATTGTAGTCTAATTTCTTTAGATACTTTTCCATTTCAATTCATAAAAAAACGAGATATTTGAGGTGGAACACCTAGCTGGGACAGTCCTGTATATACAAGATATGAAAGTATATACAGTGTGCCCTAGTGATGAGCAAAATTGGTCTTGGTCTTGTTAAGATCAAGGCTGTCTTTATACAACAAGACCAAAACTACCCAGTGAACACATGTCTTAAATTTGACGTCATATTTACGTCACACAGAGGTCATAAGTAATTTACGTAAGTATGACATAATAGTGACTATTTTTGATGACTTTAATATAATGTCATGTGTGTGACATCATATTGACATAAAATTGATGTCACACAATGATGTCATTTTTATGACTTAAATGTTATGTACCTATATAATATGTATATGTTACTGTGAAAGTCCGAAATTGGTGAATGTCCGAAATATTTCATTACATTGTTGTACATTCGGACTTTCGATGAACAATTTCAAATTCTGCATCGCCACGCGTCACAGGTCATTATTTCAATACAAAATTAAGACTTCAAAGTTCCTAAATTACACCTGATGGTGTAACTAGAAAGTGGGATTCTAGAAACCGATGTACATAAAGTGGAGAATATTAGGCAGATTATCTAAATCTATATTAAAAATAACCTTACTGCAATGTATTCTGCGCATCATAGTAACCGCCCTAACTCAGAAATAAGGGTATTTAGCAAATATTTCGGACATACACCAAGCGCCTATGTGAACATTCACCAAATTTCGGACATTCACAGTAACATATATAATAATGCCATCAAAAGTCCCACTCTCACGTAAAACTAAAAGTGAGGGTTTCATGTGAAAAATTAATATTTACACTTATATGGGCAGCGCCGGATAAAGGGGCGGGCAAGCCGGGCGACTGCCCGGGGCGCTAAATTTTGAGGGGTGCCGACATAAAAATAAAATATTTTTTTACATTCATTATTTTTTTAGATTTTATAAATTAAATTAATTAAATTTATATATTCTTGTAGGAAAGGGCGCCAAATTTTGTTTTGCCCGGCCCTGTATATGGGGTTTTTACATCGACATAACTTACCATAATTTTTTAAAAAATATAAATACAGTGAAAACCGTTCATACCGACATCGCTTAGAACGACGTATTATTCATTTTAACGACGAAAATCAGAAGTCCCGGCTGAATTCCACATAAACACCTTATATGATAGGGGTGGGCACATACTAGGACAATGAGAGCCGCAGTCCGGTTTTTCGTATGTTATAAAGAGCCACACAATAGTAGGGGAACCCGGGGTATGACGGGCTCCTTAAGGTTAAAAGTAAAATTAAGCATAAAATTTTCACAAATTCAACCCTTTATTAGCAATTATAAGATGATAAAATATTTCTTTATTGAACAAAAACCGAAAACGGAAGAATAATGCCTAGATTTACAAGATCTATTAACATTATTCAATAAGGAATAAAGTCCCCTTCTTGCCCCATGTGCGGGGTAAAACGGGGTACACCTCCTATTTACCCTTTGTCAGGTCGGCAACCTTAAATACAGAATTCGAATTTAATTTCAAATTAATATGGTTATATATTTTATAACGGATTTAAATTTTCAATGAGAGCCGCACTTAGCCCAACAAAGAGCCGCATGCGGCTCCGAGAGCCGCGTTTGCCCACCGTTGTTATATGATATACCGCTTAGTACGACATTGCTTATAACGACATATCGTATTGAGCGACGCAATTTTTTAAACATTTTCTGGAGAATTATATCGGTTATAACGACTTTTTTTGTTTACATTACGTGTGCCATTATATTATGTTACTTCTTAAACAAAAGTACGACTGTTAATTCTAAGTAAAGATAATATGTAGTTATTTATATTTATAAAACTAAACAAGTGTAAACAAAGCCTCTGTGGCGTCACTGCAATTTCAAATGAAATTTAAAGAGTACATAGTTGCGAACAATTTACCCAACTATAGTTGCTGACTAGAGCTAGTGAATTGTTATTACAATTTTTACTACATGCATATTCAAGAATTCATTATTTTCAGTCTGCAACAGTACCCCGGGCAATATTACTTAGATAGGCTCATTTGTGTCAATTAATCTTGAGTCTACAGTACTTCTATCGTGCTGACGAAAGCGTCATCTTGGCTGTCTCAATCAGTTTGTTGCTTCAACCTATATACTATACAGTTCGTTTTATTTTTGTCCTCTGTTTTGTGCAAATTTATTTGATTACCATGTCGAAAAGAAAAAGAAAAAAATTTACTATCAAAGAAAAATCTCGTATAATATCAAAGTTAGAGAGTGGAAGAACAAATAAAGATTTGGCGAAGGAATATGGAGTATCGCACTCGACAATTTCAACCATTTGGAAGGAGAGAGAAAAAGTTAAATCTCTTTTTGACAACAACCTATTGAAAATGAAACGAGCAAGAACAACTAAACATACGCAGATTGAAGAAGCTTTGCTGAAGTGGTTTAAATATCAACGGGCAAATAATGTGGCAATCAGTGGACCAACTCTACAAGAAAAAGCCAACGATTTTGCTCGGCGCTTTGGTGATCAAGATTTTGTGTGTTCTACGAGTTGGATTCAACGCTTTCGAGCGGTGGAAAAATTTGTGGTCAAGCTGCTAGTGTTCCTGATGAGGTAGTAGAAGACTTGTTAACCCAGAAGTGGCTAATGTTATGCGAAGGTTACGAGCCCGATTCTATATTTAATGCAGATGAAACGGGACTTTTCTATAATATGACACCTGATAAGACTTTAAAATTTAAAGGCGAACAATGCTCAGGTGGAAAAATGTCTAAGGCGAGACTAACAATATTGGTTGCTGCAAATTCGACAGGATTATGTAAAATGAAACTTTTAGTTATTGGGAAATCTAAAAAACCAAGATGCTTTAAAAACATTCGTGCTCTCCCTGTGGTGTATGAAAACAATACAAAATCATAGATGACATCAGAGATTTTCGAAAGATGGTTGTGAAACTGGGACGCTAAATTGAAGGCAAAGAAGAAAAAAAATTCTTCTTCTAGTGGATAATTGTCCTGCTCATCAACCTGTTGATAAGCTGCAGTGCATAAAACTTGTGTTTTTGCCACCAAATGTCACCTCTGTATTACAACCAATGGACCAAAGTATTATCAATATCGAACACTGCAGGTATTAAAAATCATACAAAATCTTGAAAGTAAAGACGAAAAAAGCTTTACTGTTCTTGATGCTATCTTGATGATATCAGAAGCATGGGAAAAGGTTAAACAAGAAACCATCGCCAATTGTTTCAGACATGCAGGATTTAAAGACCTCTCTACAACATGTTCAGATGTTCCTTTGTCACAGCCTTTTCCAACAGATAATGATGCCGATGAAGAAGACGACATTTGCTTGGCTCAATTAGCTCAAAATCTCAAACGAGCTTTATCAACTTCTGAAATTAATGAGTTTATAAACATAGATAACTGGATCAATTTGTGTGCGCCAGCCATAGATCATAGATATCTATAATACTCTAGATACAGCATTTAGGTAGTGGGGGTGAAGCCAACTTCATTGACAAGCATATGTCAAAAAGGACCTAGTTAACCTAACTTTCGGTTTGTTTGTTTATGTATGTATGTTTGTTTGTGTATTTTGTGGTGTTTTTTTAGTGATGTTTGAACTCTGAATTAAACTGGTGATATTCATATTGTGTAAATTTGTGATTTTGGACGAGCTTTTTGATTTTTGAATTTATTTTTATTTTGTTTTGTATTTTTTAATAATTTTCTGTACTTTAGTGAATCATGCCAAAGTGTTACATTAAAGCTTGTAAAAAGGCCGACTTTCTAAGCCAAATGTAACCTTTCATAGGTAATAGATAAAATATTTTGAAACTCAGTATCTAATGCAGTTCATGCTTTCAATATATTTGAAAATAAGGTTGCATCATGTAAACCGAAAATTTATTTTGCAGCCTAAAGGACAAAGCGTGCGACAATAACTCAATAAAATTGTTCTTTTTAAACATCAATAAATAAATTTAATCAATTCAATCATTATTTTATTTTTACCCTTTTACTAAAATATGCGCGTATTTTAAATTGCGCGCTTAATAAGGACTCACCAGTATGGCGACGATGATTTCAGTTTTTTTACCACCTCCACTGCCTATTTAGTATCTAGTGTATTATAGATATCTATACCATAGATAACGTATACTGATAGATAGGCAACTTTCCATTATTTGTAAGTCGCTATTGCGTCGCCATCTAGTGAAATGTGCCGGTACTAAAGTTTAAAGCGGGATAACTGGCTGGTTCATAATTTGAATTTCGACATTATTTTCACCAAAGGTTCTGAAACTTGGACATCAATTATCTTGCATGTTATTGCCCCCTAATTTTCCGTTATTTCGTTTCAACGACAAAATTAATGGACAATAAAATCGTAAGTGTGATGTCGAAATCCCCGAGAACTGTCAACTGAGATAAATTTGTAAAGTGGAGAATGTTCATAAAAAAAAAACAAGTTGAGCCAAATAAAGATAAATAATTCATTTATTATAGCGTGTCCGCTTTTCTACAGTTATGAATATATAAAAACCTAAGGTAACCCTAAAATCTAGCTAATGAACTAAAATTGCCGTTTATAGGTTAACAACTTTGAACGGAGCTCATTTACCTTTAACACGTGCAAATATAATTTTGAACAACACACAAATCAATAAGAAAGCTTTGCTTATATTCCTGCCTTCCTCTGTGAATCAACAAATCGATCCACGTCCAAAATTACACAACGAAAACTATGAACGAAAATGAAAACGAACCGTTACAGATTTGAAAATAAACAAATAAGTATACGTTATCTATGACAAATAACACGGAATTTAATCCAAACAATGGCAGCACCAGCGACATCCGCAATATTTTTGAGCGGGTTTTTTAAATTTATACATTAGCGCCACTGGTGAAATGTGCCGGTACTAAATAACGAGGTTTCAGCATTTACAATAGTAAGTGCGCACCCCATGGCGCCAGCTACCGAAGAAGAAATCGTAGCTGAGGTTCAAAAGCAAAATGACGAACACGAAGAATAGTTTACAGTGCCATCTTTGAATGAAGGACTCAATGCGATAAGTGTATTAAGAAAAATTGTCATGTTTAACAAGCAGTTTCACGGTGGCAATTATGAACACACTTTAGTTGAAATGGAGCGTAAGCTACAAAAATCATTTGTATACTTGAAGTGCCAGAAACAAACCAAAATTACAGATTATGTATCTGAAATAAATAAATAAACCATATTCACGATTCTATTGGATAGTTTTTGAGATTTAACATGTGAAGATCTATAATATTAACTTGCGTGAGAGAAAAAAGAAAGAGAGGCCTCTCTTTCTCTTTCACACTATCCAATAGAATCGTGAATATGGTTTACTATCTTAAATCATGTATTCCCTTTGTTATGTACACTAGTTTATAAATACATCAATCTTATTTTACTTACTTATTTACTTAAAAAACGATTACCTGTTATTACGACAATCGGCTATTACGACCAGATTCGGCTGGTCCCTTCAATGTCGTTATAACCGGTTTCTACTGTATTTATATTTTGTTTTCGTAAAATACATGAGAGAATTAGTTTTGCATTCTTGATAAAGAAAATAGTACCTACAAAGAAAAACAGATGGCGCGGGTGTTATAATTCCCTCGTCTTGGGGTAACTCAGTATCTTCAAGTAGCCGACAACCGTCAACCGTCAGCCCCGACAACTAGCAAGGTCATACGTCATAGGATCGTTTCTACAGTTTGGCTTCAATTTTTCTTTTATAAACTTGAAGCTGCGACTAGAGGTAGTGAATTAGGGAAACTATAGATCGAGTACCTGTACTTTTGATGTAATAGTGACGAAAAATTTATGTAAAGACACAATCAAATAAGACATTAGTAATTACTACATACAATAACATCATTGTTGTAACAACCCTGGTTAAGTTACGCCACTGGACTTGTAATGTTGATGTGAAGGACTCAATTCTCCACTATTAAGGTGCATTGTCAAGCGCGCGGCTGAAGCGGCTAGAGCAGCGCGGCTGGAGTCGCGTTTCTAGAGTCGCGCGACTGCAGCGGCCCATATGAGTGTCAAGTGCGCGACTACAGCCGCTATTGCACACGCGCATTTGTAAACACGACGAATCAGTTGTTAACTGACTACGATGGAGAAAGCATTGGTTTTGTGGTGCGCTACCGAAATAGAACAAGATAAAGAAGAACTGTTATTACAATTAATAATAAACAATCCTCACGAAATTTTTTCAACCCGAAGAGACGAGGGTTTCCAAAATTTCGAAGTTTTTTTCGCGTTAACATTAATCAGTTTAATTTTATATTGCCTTTAATTGAAAATGATTTGAAAAAACAATCATGTGCGCCAATTAGACATCCAATAAGCCCAGATGAGTTTTAAAAAAAATTGTATTTTTTATTTCATATATTTGTTAATAAGTTTGTAATGTATTAATGGATTTAGTTTCGTCTTGACTCTATAAAAAACAGAAGAAAATCTGAAAATAATATGAGACGTTTATTTATTTATACATTTTATTTAAATCTGTAAAAAAAATCATCCATTTCGCTAGAAAACGGCTTTTAAATCATATAAAACTTTATCTGTCGCGGCGGCTGGACTGCTTTCCGAGCAGTCGTGTCGCTAGAGTCGCCACAGCCGCTTCTGTCGCCACGCGCCGGCCGCGTCATTGACAACAGGTCCATATATTTCAACGTAAACCAGTCTGACGCGATTCCAGCCGCGCTGCTCCAGCCGCTTCAGTCGCGTGCTTGACAATGCACCTTTAAGTTAACTCCGCATATAAATTAACGAGATTTCTTAAGATTCAGGCATTCATTTCGATTAATTCATTTCGATGAAGTCGTTTCGATTCATACAATTTGGTTAATTCATTTCAGTAAAATCGTGTCAGTTTATTTAGTTATTGAGTATTTAGTAAATTCATTGAGTATTTGCAAAGATCGTGTGGTCAAGACTCAAGAGTGGTCACTGGGGAGTTGAAAAGAAAGCTGTAGTCATACCTAAGTCGAGAATAGTATATCAACTTTACGAGTCCAGAGTATCCGAGCTAATTATAAGATAAGTAATCTACTGTAATTTATTTTTGGTTATCTTGTATATCGATTAAGGGAAAATTTTAGCTTTATTTTGGGTTTAATTAATTAATTTTAAGTTATTCAAAATTGATCTGTTTTTATCATTTTTCTTTATTATTCTTAGTTTATTTTAATTTTTCTTTGTTTCATTAAAGTTCTTTAGGGTGACTGTGCCCTTTAACTCACAGTCTGGTGGCAGCGGTTACTTTTCATTTCCAATCGAATCGCTATTAAAGCGGTCCGCGTTATGACAATTGTCATTATTTAAATTTTATTAAATTATAACAATAATTAAAATTTTTAATAACTTTTACATTGTTATCTCAGCTCGACGTTACTTAAATCATGTAAATCATATTGAATCATATAAAAGTCAATTAGAGATCATACGTAAGTAAGACATACTTAAAAAACTTGACATCATTATAATATCATTGTTAGGTCAGCTTGACGTCAATTAAGTTATAAAACTAATGTCATATTTACGTCATATTTAAGTCATATATTTTACGTAAAAGTTTTACGTCAGGAGGTATGAAATAATGACTCACATATGACTTATACAGTACTGGCGGCTCTCCTGGGCACATAGGAGAAACGTTCGCCCCTCCTATCTGTAGCACTTGCATATGAGTTAGAAGGAGATAAAGAGAATGTAGGTGGTGAAAGAATTAAAAATGCAACCACCCACCCATAGACCCTTGACCAAACAGAACACTTTGTATTGTAACAAAAACTCCACAAATATCCCATATTTTAGAAATTGTCAACATCCACATGTTAGAGATTCGGTATCTTTGTCACACAGTATCCGAATTTCTGAAATTACATCCCCGATCAAACGCATCAGACAAAGAAGGGCTATTCACAAGATTGTTGGTAAGTATTTTCTTTGAAATAGAAAATATTAAAGACATGAACTGATAGCACAGTGGAGGAGGTAGAAATTTTAAATATTACGTCTGAAAAATAAGGAAGGTTGAAATCACCCTCGACACACTTTTTCTTTTTAATTCATTTATTTCTATTACATGATTCTTTTACAAAACAATCTTTATTCGATTAATTGTTAATAATAAAAGTATTGAAATACAAACTGAAAGTTGAAGAAAACAGAAACGATCTTCCAAGGAAGAAAACTCAACTTCGACTGATTAGTTTCAATGATATAGCACACTTAAAAGATGTGTCCTTTCTTTGTAATTGTTTATTGCACTAATCGATTCAGGATAATGTGCTTGAGAAAAGGGTATTTTTTTATAAAAAACGGGAATAGTTTACAAATTTGGTTTTATGATAGGCTCTAGGCCTGCATCCATCAGGTCCAGTAATAACTGAACCCGAATGTGAAAATATGTCCGTAATCCGCCCCCTTGTTAACCAAGGTTCCTGGATCAGGCCTATGTCAATGCGGCCAGTGTCGAGCGCTCTTCTAAAACCTGAAGAGGCCGCAAAACTGTGCTGCATGTTTATTTGTACAAAAGACAAGAGGTCACTAGCCATTGGTAGTCCTCTGCTTGTCCTTTTCTGCTGGTACCTGGCGGTCCTCCTTGCTGAGCAACCAAACGGTAGCCCGGCCGAAGCCGTAACGAGGCGTCAGTTTTTGAGCTCTCAGAGCCTCCAGAGCTGGTCCCCACAGACCCACCACAAGACGGGTCGTGTTTGACCCAATCTTTTCGGACCCATAGAGAATCCAGCTGCTGGTTGCCAGCCCTGGGTTCAAAGTCTCCAGGTTACGCAGTATAACAGCCGGTTCCTCTTGGAGACTTCGGACATGTATAACCGCTCGCTTGGGTTTAGGGACCTCACTGACCGATGTTACTCGGAGAGTTAGCCCCTCAATTTGGAGACCGTTAACAACGTCTCACAGCCAATCCTTGGACTGTTGATCTTCACAGTCCACGTATAACGCACCCTGCCTAAATATTTTTTTTTAATATCCATGCATGTTTACAGTTTTTAACGGCAACAGTAAATGTCTGTGAAAGGTCAAGATTGTTTACGATTGAGATTAATGAACTCTCCTTTCAAGCACAATTTGAGTTTAAATTTTTGGCTATGTTTAAAGAAATTAAGAAATAAAAAAAATATCTTTGAATTACATGTTTCGAGAAAATTCTTTTGGTGTTATATAGTTATATAGTTGCTTTGGTGTACGGATAATGATATGACACATGTGTTAAATTTTCCATATTTCCCGATTAGCTAGAAATTTTATGGGGTTCTGCGTCCTTCTTATATCGTCAGATGTACACGTTCTTGGGACTTTTATTTCTCTTAGTTAACGGCTAATGGGAGATCCACTGCTGTCCCTATTTAGAAAAAACACGCTGTATACCTATAGTGACAACGGCGGGCGTAAACTCGGCACCAAAACTACCTGCTGCATTACAGGAACATGTAAACTCGGCGCACGGATTTTAGGGTCATTTTAATCCCATGGGTAAACTCGGCGCCAAAGTAAACTATTGTTAAGAGGTAACACCATGGCAAATTTTGTTTACTTGTTTATTACTGACATAATTAAAATTAAAGATCTGATGTGAAAACAATTTATATTTATCAACAAGATTATTAAGCGCTTCTAATTTAGCTTTTACAGTTTTATCTTTTAACTTACAAGTTACATTTAAACTTTGTAGTTTAATGTAGGTATGTTTCAATTTGACATTCTTTTAACTTTTCAATAAAGACGTATATGTATAGACGGATGAGGTGCATAAAAAGAGGAATTAAACTTCGCATGGAACTAAGGAAAGTGCATTGTAATCTATAATATAAAAACATTTTTACTTTTCTAAACAGGCAGGTACCTAGAGAATGGCCGGCGCCGAGTTTACATGTTGTGAAGACATACCCTTTTAGAAACGTAGGTAAAGGGATTATTTTCGCGTCGAGTTTACTACCGTCCAGTGACAAAGTCGAAAAACGCTGTCCGCAAGGTATAATGTGACATTACGCTCGAAAATCTGACCTTTAAAGCTCTATAACATAAGAAACGTTAGTTTGTTCGAATTTTTGCTAATGACATGATTTGTTCCAAATTAAATTTTCTACAAAATTGTTCGTTATGCTTTTTTCATATTTTGTACCATTAAAGTAATATAATGATAAAACGCTAGAATTGGTCGTTTGTTAGTAACCATCCATTATTTCAACGTTTTCCAGCAAATATTCAGAGGTATCTGTTTTTTTTTCCAAAAATTTCATTAATTTGTCGCCCATTTTCAATGATTTTGTAGGGTATCTTCAATAAGGAAAGAAGCTCTTACAAAATAACGGATGGCACATTTGCCTAGTTTTTTTAATTCGAAATATACACAATTTCATATATTTATATTAAAAAATGTTAGAGCTATTTTGAAAAATTCGATTTTCAAAGAAAAAATTCAACGCTATAATATTAAATTAATGGAGGTACACCATGTTCTTGGGTAAAACTTCGTTTTATACTTAAAAGAACTTCTGTTGTGAATTCTATTTGGCAACAGTACGATCCGTGCTTTGCATTTTTTTAAGATAGTTCAGTAATGTAATTTCTGTTTATTTAAAATCAAATGCTGCTGATAAATAATTTTTAAAGCTTGTAGTCCTCTTTAGCGAAGACGACAATTTATTTCAACAAAATACAACGATAACAACGATAAATTTGTTCTGACAAGAACAGTTTCTTGAATATCGATGGCTCGGCTTGAGTCGACGGTGATGGGCTGAAGGTACACTTCAGGGTTGCTGGTAGAACATGTCAAGCAGGCTTTGGTGTTGGTAGTACAACGGCAATCAGGCTCTCTGATCCTGTCGTGATGAAGGATGAAGGACGATTGGCTCGGCAGGAATCGTCGGTGATGGGTTGAAGGTTGACTTCAGGCTTAGATTCCTGGTAGAACATGTCTACCAGGCTTTGGTGCTAAAAGTACACGGCTGTCAGGCTTTCTTAAGCCTGTCTTGACGAAGGATACTGATGTTGTGGTCGGTCGGGGTCTATATACACCATCTGTTTGTTTACTGTCCGTGAGCTGTATCCGATGTTGCCATCTAGCGGATATTTGAAGTTTTGGGAAAACTCGAGAACAGGTGTGCGGGTTGCACAGGTGGTGGGGGTTTTTGGCTACAAGTTCATATTCGCCATATGTTTATCTTGTTTTCTTTTTTAACAAATCGAGCTCAACGTTTTTGTTCTTTTATTTTAATGGCACAATAAATCTGCAACAAAAATCATTGAAAGTATGCTTTAAATTTACCGTCTTTTTACGTCAATGACGCAAACCTCCCATAAGCGACGTACAGAGCACTGTAATCGTAACCTTCTCTAGCGCCATCCCAGCACCGGTTAAGAAATTAGGGGAAAAAATTTATCAATGATGTAAACATGCATAGATTGCTAAACTCCTATCTTTCCAATGCACTAGAAGTGAAGCCTGATAGGACAAAATTTGACAGTTCGGCTTCTCTTTTTCTCTCTGATTCGGTTTGTATAGTCTATCTCAAATCTTATGCTCTCTAGCAAAGGCTTCAATAAAAAAATGTCATACGACGACACTATCATTTTTATGCTCCTAAAAGTTTTTTGAATTGCATATTTTGGGTGAAATCTCGACAAGAAAATAATTTTAATTTATTGCTTATTGCTTATTGCTTATTGCTAAATGTTTCTATTTACTGTATATAAGAATTAAAAATTTCTTTTCTTTTATAAGCATATGAACAACAGTCTTGTAACCATTTATTAGGGATCCATATTTTACATTCTTTAACAATCAGAAAAGTATGTTTTTTTGTTTGAATACAATGTATAATTTATTAGTTTAAAAGTGAGCTCCATTATACTGGGCATTTTTCTCTAAATATTAGTCTTAAACTTGTATTTATGCAACCAAAAATAATACTGACTGTATTTTGTAAACAAACCTCGACTTCCAGGGGTACTACCACGGAGTATAGATATAGGAGTCCGAACGTAATGTTAAAATTATGGCACGAATTTAGGGACAAAACTTTTGCCGGCAGAGCGCGCTACGAACTCGGTATTCTCGTTGAGGACGATATAGTGATCGCCTGGACTTAGTAAATTTCGACTTATAAGCCATATGGTTGAGGTGCACAAAGAAAATTTTCTACCGTAATTTACATGAATAGCAACGGATAATTTACAACTCATACCAGATGCGGACAAAATTGCTATTCATAGAAATTACGGTAGAAAATTTTCTTTGTGCACCCCAACCATAAAGTAATTTGGCTTATAAGTCGAAATTTACTAAGTCCAGGCGACCACTATAACCACCACTATCGCGACCACTATCAGTACGCTACTGTTCTTAGCGCCGCGAGTGACAGAAAAATGTACTATTCTCTGGGTTCATTTTTATGTACATAAATATCGTGAAAAAGCCTATACCGTTCGGACTCCTATATCTATACTCCGTGGGTACTACTATAGCTGGTTGGAAGCAGTACAAATGGAACACTAGCGCCCTCTTATTTTGAGAAAAACTTTGCATACATGGAGTTCGTGCTCCTTATATAGACTCCATGGTTTGAAGTCTATTTATTTCAAGGTCTTTGGAATTTATCAAGGAAAGCTGGGTCTATACTTATCTATGATATTAAAAGGGCGGATATCTGCTTCAAGATGGAGCAAGGCAAATTCTAGTCTCCTGACAAATTCGTATAGAGCGTATTGGCGACAGCTGTTGTACTTGCATAGTCTATCTTTTCTTGTGAAAAGTTTCTCTCTACAAATAGAGTCCGAACTACTCCGTGCGTAGAGAAGCAGTGGACTAGTTGAACTGCTACCGTGGCGTCGTGACGTGACGGCGAAAAAACAGGTGCCCAGTTGTACCGTATTTCTATAAAATTCTGGTCGCTCTCTCTCATTGTTTAAAAGCGTCGCGTATGGGACAACAAACTGACATAGAAAAATTTAAAAAACAACAAATAAATTTAAAAAAAAACTTTAAAATTATGAACAGATTTTTGTTGATTTGTTCTATGTGTCTTTTCTTATAAATTTATGTAAATACATGTATTAAAATTAGACTATGCCAATGGTGCATTTCGAGTGTTGTAATTCTAATCAAATGACCTTCAATTCGCACTTTAAATGTTAATAAGATGTTACCATAACAACTAATAAATCAACCGTGTTGATTTTTTTGTTAAATAATACATAGTTGCACAAAATATCTATTTTAGATCCACGAGTTTTCCGTTTTTCTTAATTTTATAAAATCATGTAATTGGATTTAATTTTTTTATGGTAATACCATTTTCTGGACAAGCAGAACTTTCTGTAAAGAATGACTTGTCCACGTAAAATCAAAACTAAAGTTTTTTTATAATACTAATATGATACTAATATATTGAGACTTATGTCACAATATAATGTAGAAACGATACACTATAAAAGAGAGATAGAAAATATCATATTTTTATCCTTATCAAGACAAATCGCTTCTGCGTATGCGTGAAAAATAAAATAATTGAATTCAAATTAGATTAGAGTTGGCATTAATGTCAACAACAGCCAATAGCAGAACCGAAAAAGCAAGCCCATACACACAACCATTTCTCTTATCTATACACACAACAAAATTGTCATCATAGAAGGTCCGATATTGTTATACCGTTTTGATTTTGCCAGGTTTTGACCAAAACTCGCAATATATTATTAGTACTAGTTGCACCCCCGCGACTTTGTTCGCTTAGATTATAAGTGCGTCACATAATTGTGTTGTTATCTGTTAGTATCAGGGTTCGAAGATTACATGAAAAGAATATCGTCGCCTAAACTGCAAATCCTCGTATATGCATTCTTTCTTGAAAATGAGATATTTTGCAATTGTGGGACACCTCAGAACAGTGGCGAAGCGAATATAACTGGCGCCCGGAGCGCGAGACTTTATTGGCGCCCCCACGTTACAGTCTCTTCTAATTTAATATACACTTCAAGTTTGTCTTGGAGAGTATTTGCCACCCCTCAATGAGTGGCGCCCAGGTCATGATAGACCCTCTTGTATCCCCCTCGCTACGCCACTGCCTCAGAAACGTAGACAAATTAGAAAATTATTTAAATACAACTGAAAATTTACGAAAAATATTTTGATTTTACTTTATTACATAGTTTTATGCCTCCTCTGTAAAATTTGTCAAATTGCAGATACGAGGTTTTGCAGTTTAGGCAACGATAGGCCTATGCCTATACTATATACCAGCGGTTTCCAAACTTTGTACACTAATGCCCCTCTTATAAAAAATCTTACCTCTGCCGCCCCCCTTTGAAAAAATTTATAAACAATTTGTAAATAATTTCTTTAATGAAAAAAATAATATATAAAATGAATCACCAAAATTGTATAACATAAATTATTGTCAAATATTTGATAATAAATTATGATCGACTAAAACCAACTTAATGTGAAGTATGGGCTTGTTTCTTCAAATATAATTCGTTGAATCGTGGTTTATATGAAGATAGAGCCACTCTTATTTCGTTTTCCACTGTTAATCGTGCTCGATATTTTGTTTTGATGACAGCTAATGCGGAAAATCCTGTTTCGCACATATATGACGTCACAAAAGGTAAAAGAATTTGTATAGCTTTTGATGACAAGACGGGATATTGCTTGCTTACTTCCAACCAAAATTTTCCCGGATCATTCGGATTGAATTGATCTTTTAGTAGGCTATCACAAGAGAGTTCTATTAATTTTTCCTGTTCATTAATTGTCAGGTCAAAATCACCATTAACTTCTACAATAAACGGATTTCGTATCCACTCATGTTTTGCGTATTCTTTCACATCTTGAAAATAATGATTGAAATATTGTTTTAATTTTTTTAAGTGTTCTGTAAATAGAGCTTTATCCTCTTTAATTTTTTCAATACAAGAGCTATTTTTTAAATTCGGAAACATATCAAAATTGTCATCTTGACAATTTTTAGTCCATAATTCAATTTTTTTAATAAATGAGGTTATTTTATCTATTTGAACAAATATATTCATGTGGCTTCCCATGTAAGGATAAATTCGAAATGCTTAGTTTTTCAAAAATGTCTGTCAAATATGCTAATTTTATTATGAAATCTGTGTTAGAAAAAAGTTTGTATTCTGGATGGTTATTGTTTCGTAAAAATATTCCTATTTCTTCTTTTAATTCAAAAATACGTTGAAGTACTTTTGCTCGTGATAACCAACGAACTTCACAGTAGTATAGAAGTGCTTTATGGTCTGATCCCATTTCTTCACATAAATTTGAAAATAACTTCGTTCTCAAAGAACTTTTTTAATAAAATTGATAATATTTTTAAGCGTATCAAAAATATTTTGCAATTCAGCACTTAAATTTTTCGATGCTAGAGCTTGTCTATGAAGAATACAGTGTGTCCAAATTAAATTTCGAGAATATTTTTTTACTAATTCTTTTAAACCTTCTTTTTTTCCCGACATTGATCTCGCTCCATCAGTGCAAAGACCAATACAATTTTCCCAAACCAACTTGTTTTGTTCGAAAAAATCATTAATAATTTTGAATAAGTCTACTACAGTGGATCTATTTTGTATTAGTTTACAAAACAGCAAATCTTCTTTGAACTCTTTATTTTCATCATCAGCGAATCGAACATAGGCTATTAAATGGGAATCTTTAATAACATCCGTCGCCTCGTCAACTTGAATTGCGAATTTACATGTCCTTAAATTCGTAATTAACTGTTCAAATAAATCTGCTGATATATCAGAAATTCTTCTTCCTACCGTATTATCAGCCAAAGGAATCTGACGCAACTGATTAGCAAAAGATTCCCCAAACATTGTTTCTACAATATCTATAGCAGCGGGTAAAACAAGGTCTTCGCCAACTGTATGCGCTTTTTTACACTTTCCGATTCTGTATGCAACTTTATAGGAAGCCAATAATGCTTTTTCTGGTATTGATAAAACTTTCTTAAAACTACTTTTCTGATTTTCAAATGCATTTAATTTTCTTTGGAAAAACTCAGGAGTCTTGTTCTTAAATCCTGGATGTTTGGTTTCGAGATGTCTCTTTAATTTGTTTGGCTTTAAACTGTCTGCAGCTAATGTTTTTTAACAAATTAAACATAGTGGTTTTTCTTCATCATCAGTAATGATACTAGTAAAACCCAGCGTGAGATACGTAGCATTATATTTTCTTGCTTTGATTTTCTTAGTAGTTGTAGTTCCTTTATGTTGCTGACTGGTACCGGGTCTAGGATCTTCTTCAGTCTCGTTTTGTTTGTATCCGATTAAAAACTTATCCATTTTAGGATCTAAGTACGCAAATTAAAAAAACACGATTAAAAAAATTAAAACTTAACTAAAAAAATGTGGCGGTTTTTTCTGCCCTAGAATTTAAAATTATACCCCACTTATAACCAAGACTTAAACCACAACATGTATTTTTAGTTCAATCGTATTTTTTTTTAAATTGTGATTTTGTTTAGATTCTTGGATACCACAATTGTTAAAGTTTATCATGCAAATAAAAAATAATAAATTTCTTGTAATACTTATTATATTATGAATCAATATCTTTTAATAATGACATATTCTTTAAAAAAATTGTATGGAGAAACAATAGATTACTTACATAAGTTGTTAGTTGTACTTTAGTTTTCTTTACCGAAATTTATATTACGCAAAAAAAAATTACACCAGTCAACTTCGACACTTCTCACTTAATGATTGTACTTACAAAAAGTGCAGTCTGCATTTAAGTTCCCCACACACCAAACCGAAAAATCCGCAGCGGCAGCAAATATCACAAATTTCCGCCGCCGCTGAGGCTACGAATTTTGCGCGTTGGTGTATGTAGAAATGCGAATTTCGCTGCCGCAGCATAGGCGGAATTTTCGTCGCTGCTGCCGCTGTTGCTGCGAATTTCTCGCGTTGGTGTGTGATTATAGTGGAGTAAAACCACTAGTTCAAGGTTGAGCTCATATTCTTGGCGGTCTATACGACACTGAAAAGCAAACTGTTGATTAGAGACGTCTTCAATAGTTACGCGCTAACATGACTTTTTGACCACTTGAGAATTATTATTGTTCAAATATTACCTACAGTACCGAGCAGAAAAATCAATGTTAATATAAAATGTCCATTATTTGGTAATTATGTTTAAGCGCTTATTCTGAAAACCATGAGTTTATCAGAACAACGACGATATTTGCAATTAACTTGCGCCCCCCTGGAGAATATTGCGCGCCCCGCACTTTGGAAACCGCTGCTATATACTATATTTACTGTTATAAATACTATTATTTATAACAGTAAATCTAGTAGATACTGTCTAATGTCAAATTCCTAACATATAATTGAACACAGAGCCTGCTTTATCAGCTCTGAAGTCCAAGCCAACATTTCGCTTGGGCTCTAAATAAAATGCAAACGACCATTAACTGCCTTATCTGTTAAATATTTATGTATAAAATGTATTTTCTTAATTGCAAGGTAATAAACACGTATGTGTAAATAGAAATTTTACTTTTCATACTTTTTTATCGGAAAAATCTTTGATTAAGGTATGCTAATCAACATTTAACAGTATCCACTTTTTTGGTACCTTTTCAAGTTGTATAAAAATTCTACCGTAGAAACATGAATTCGGAAAAGAATAATTTACCATGCTGTAAAGAATATAATAATATTTCAGTTACTTTCAAGGATATAATTACTATTAGTATCAGTTTATGAATCGCATAAAATTAGCTTTTTTAGAATTAGACTTATAGTTGTTTAAATATCAGAAATACGATATTGCAGTTGTGTACTGACAAAAATGAGTAGGTATATTTAGTGTTACTCGATGGAATTAGATGAAATTTATATGAATCATGCAGGACTTAATATTTTGAAAATTTGGATGTAACCGTTTTTGAAAATTTTTACCCGTTATCGAGAACATTGAAGAAAAGTTTGATTGCAAACGGTCTAGTCTACCAGTAAGACGAGAAAGCGAAGGCATTCGCCGACAGCTTGGAGATACAATGCAGACCCCACTGAAGGGATGCTGATGTGGGCCAAGTTGAAACGATAGGCGATCAGGTCGAGGAGATACTCAAAAAAACCGACGCTTTACCATACGCCTCACCACAACAGAAGAAATCCGCTAACTGATTAGCGCATTACAAATCATTCCCTCAAATGTCTACCGCCTAAAGCTAATCGATCGCGATCGCGATTGTATTTGGGAACTTGGGGGACATCGTATAAAAAACAAAAAAATGAATAAATATAACTTATTTATAACTAATATGACTAAATTTGACCAAAATATGACCACAGTATGTTTAAAAGAACGTATACCTCACCCTTACCGTCGCCGTCAAATTGCTTTCGGCGCCCCCAGTTAACTCGTAGTGAGGGAGGCGAAGGCAATTTGACGGCGGCGGCGACAACAACGTTTACATAGTTTTATACTGTAGTTTTGTACTGAACATTCTTTTAGTCATCTATGGTCATATTAGTTATATCAGGTCATATTTATTCATTTTTTAACCTTTCTGTAGTGTCCCCCAAGTTCCCAAATAATTAAGCGCTTTTTTCTCAAGATTGTTTGACTATTGTGCTTTAGCTTTCTATGTTGTTAACCTAAAGGTATACTACAAGCCTGCAAAAGTTCGTTCCGAACTTCATTTCCAGGGTCGTGACATCTCCTTGTGAGTCGGACACCTCGAGTAGTAAGATTTATTCACAAATTAAAAAGGTATAAGTATTCATAATTAGTGAAAAATATTGTTGGCGCTGCAGTTCACAGTGCCATTGTTGAAATTATCAAAATCATGTCATAGGTTGTCGACCCTTGGATAAGACCATCAATGCTGAACTCATATTAATTTGAATTGTACCGGATCGGCCAACTGGAAAATAGACTAAATAATATTATACCAAGCATACGGTTGATAGTTGAAGGATTTATTAAAAGTTACGACTTTTAATAACTCATAAACTTTTAATAACTCATAAATTTTAATAACTCGTATTCGATATAAGTATTATGTAAATAAACGAATGATAAACTTTGCATTTAGTATTTATTTATCAATAAACTTATTTTTTTTTTGATATGCGTTCCATTAACTGTATTAAACCAATCACACCTTTACCATTAGCTTCTTCATAGTAAGACAGTTCAGCTTTCAATTTAGCGACCCATTTAGAAACATTTTTATATAGTGAAATATCAAAATCTGTCGCTTCAATTGATGTTACAGTTGCCAACAATGATAAATCAGCAATTGTTAATTCTTTACCGGCAACATAAGCTTGACCGTCCAAGAATTTATCCAAGAAGCCCATTGCAGATTGGAATTTTTCCAGTTTATCTGGATCGGGAGTAGCACCATCAATCATTATTGGATGCTAAAAATCATACATTAATAAGTTCGATTATAATTTTATATGATTCAGTATTTAAATCTTACGTAATAATCAGCAAAACTGGCATACAGAGTACCAATATCGAAATACAATCGTTGATCAACCAAAGCTCTCTTCTTTGGATCTTTTGGATAAAGCGAATCGTTTTTACCATATTGATTAACTAAATATGCCATAATGGCACGACTTTCCCATAAGGCGAAACCATTATCATCAATAGTTGGCACTGTATGTTGCGGATTCAACTAAAGATCAAAATGGTTACTTCATAATTCTATGAATATTGATATAATGTAGTACTTTAATGAATTCAGGTGTTAGGTGTTCACCTTTTATTAAATCGATTAATTTCAAATTTAGCTCAACACCAACAGCTTTGGCGGTCAAAAGGACACCACGGCATGGTGCACTGACTGGTGTGCAATAGAAGTCGATTGGCATTTTTCTGGAAATAAAATGAAAAATTTAATAATACCAGTGGTGTCTGGTTTGTCGTGGCCTCGCGCCGGTCCTGCACACCTATAATTTGTTGTCCGCTTTATTATCCATAAATGTGTCCATCGCGTGTTTGTGGTTATTTTTCGGTCAATTTCCTTTTGTGCAACAATCGTAAAATTATCCTCTTCATTGGTAACAAATTAGGATCAGTGCCGGTCCGAGGGGAGGGCCACGGGGTCGAATTATGGAAGTATGATGATAGATAGCGAAATAGGAGCATAGAACCCTTATTTGCCCCGTGTGCAATTTAGGCTCAATTCGATTCTAGTAACCAAATAGGAGAGAAAACATTTAAACATGAGGAATTTGCGGAATTTGCGCTTAATTTTTTTTTTATTAAATCATTTTTTAAGCCTTCATTTCATTAGTTACAAGGTACAAACTAACTGCTATAAGAAAGGAATCTAAGTACGCCTTTTTCCAAATTTTTGTATGTAAAATTAAATCAATGGTGCTTATTAAATAGTTAGAGATCACTATAGAGTCAAATTAAGAAAAATACAGGATGTCCATAATACTATAACTTATGTAAAGCAAGTATAAGTATTATTATTCAACGATAGTATTATCGCTCACCTGTTAATTACAAATTAGACGCTGAAAAATAAGAAGAAATGGACATACCACTTCACTGCTCGTTGAGAACTGCCGGCAGGTTATCAGGCCCCATCCGCCCCATTCGTGCTACAGCCAGACTCCTCCCATCAGTCAATGTTGCTTCGCTTACTATTCAGGGGGCGCTTCTGCAGTACCAGCGGTACCAGCGAAAGTGATATAATTGTTGCTATTTTTTCATAACAAGGAAACTACTCGAGGTGTCCGACTCCGATTTTTTTTGCGCTTTTGATATGTTGTTGTCTATTGAAAAATAAGTGACGCATATTTTTTCTTAGTGACCCTTGAGTGGTTTTAAGGGGTGAAATGGACGCTCAAATATTCGTCAAAATCCGGGTAGCCATGTAGTTTGTATACAGAGTGTTTTTTCTAAATAGGGACGGCTGCAAGATCTCCGATTAGCCGTTAAGCAAAAGAAATAAAGGACCCAAGAACGTGTACATCTGACGATATAAGAAGGACCCAGGACCCCATAAAATTTCTAGCTAATCGGGAAATATAGAAAATTTAACACATGTGTCATATCATTATCCCTACATCATCCCTACTATATAACTATATTACACCAAAAGAATTTTCTCGAAACATGTAATTCAAAGATACTTTTTTTATTTCTTAATTTCTTTAAACATAGCCAAAAATTTAAACTCAAATTGTGCTTGAAAGGAGGGTTCATTAATCTCAATCGTAAACAATCTTGACCTTTCACAGACATTTACTGTTGTCGTTAAGAACTGTAAACATGCATGGATCTTAAAAAAAAATTAGGCAGGGTGCGTTATACGTGGACTGTGAAGATCAACAGTCCAAAGATTGGCTGAGAGACGTTGTTAACGGTCTCCAGATTGAGGAGCTAACTCTCCGAGTAACATCGGTCAGTGAGGTCCCTAAACCCAGGCGAGCGGTTATACATGTCTGGGGCCTTCAAGAGGAACCGGCTGTTATACTGCGTAACCTGGAGACTTTGAACCCAGGGCTGGCAACCAGCAGCTGGATTCTCTACGGGTCCGAAAAGATTGGGTCAAACACGACCCGTCTTGTGGTGGGTCTGTGGGGACCAGCTCTGGAGGCTCTGAGAGCTCAAAAACTGGCGCCTCGTTACGGCTTCGGCCGGGCTACCGTTTGGTTGCTCAGCAAGGAGGACCGCCAGGTGTCAGCAGAAAAGGACAAACGGGACTACCAATGGCTAGTGACTTCTTGTCTTTTGTACAAATAAACATGCAGCACAGTGTTGCGGCCTCTTCAGGTTTTAGAAGAGCGCTCGACACTGGCCGCATTGACATAGGCCTGATCCAGGAACCTTGATTAACAAGGGGGCGGGTTACGGGCATATTTTCACATTCGGGTTCAGTTATTACTGGACCTGATGGATGCAGGCCTAGAGCTTGCATATTGAGATGTTGTTGCAGCTCAAGTGAAATACAGGAGGAAAGGTGGACCGAGGACACTGATAGTGTGCTCGGTATACCTCCCTTTTGACTCACCCACCGCTCCACCATCAGCTGAGATGGTGAAGGTGGTGGAATTCTGCAGGAGCAGGCAACTGCCCCTGATAGTGGGGTGTGACGCCAACTCGCACCACACTGCGTGGGGGAGTAAAGGCGTCAACTCCAGGGGAGAAGCGTTGCTTGCGTACCTGGCAACAACCGATTTAGATTTACTAAATCGTGGTAATGAGCCCACCTTTGTCACGCGTGCGAGACAAGAGGTGATAGATATAACTTTAAGTTCCTCGGCAATCACCCAAGAGATCAATGACTGGCATGTATCAAAGGAGCTGAGCTCATCGGACCACAGATACATCCTGTTTAACCTTCAAGTGGATGAGGCACTCAAATCTGAATACAGAGACCCTAGACTAACTGACTTGACCTCTTTTATCGAGGGTCTAGCGGGTCGGGTATCTGATATTCCATTGAGGACTCGCAACACCACTGACACAGAACTGCTGTCAGAATCTCTGCAAGGGGCGATCATGGCGTCTTACGAAGAAAGTTGTCCATGCAGGACCTCTTGTGGAACCAAAGGAGCCCCTTGGTGGAACCAAAATTATCGAAATCGATGGTGGTAAATGTTTAGAAGATAAAAAGCAACGCATGAACTTACTCAATCCAAATTTATCAAGTTTGGAAGCCTGCACTTTTCCTACTTCAAACTGGGCAAATTTCCCATCCCAGGCTATTCCTCTTCCTTTTTGTTATGTATAATTACATCTGGTACTACTGGTCCTACTGATACTTTAAATACTGATACTGTATCTGATGATGAAAACACCTTCTTAACTGTGGAAACTCAAAAGCGCTTCAAAGAGGAAGACAATACTGTTTGAGTGATTTTGTTTTGAACAAAATGATAATGTTAAATCTGCTCTTCGCGATAAATGAATCCATTCCAAACACTTTTTATTGTTAACTTATGGTTTTATAAAAGGCACAAAATTTACGCCATCCTGCTTGTACCTACTGTCTGACGTACAATTCGGGAGTGCACAATGTTTAGTGGGCATATTTTTTTTTTTAATTTTTTTATGCTCAGTATTTATTTATTTTAACAAAATTAGGATGTACGTTTAACGTTGTTGTCAATAGAGAATTCAAAATATTTGTACCCCCCTCACTGGTGCGCCATCTTACGGATCTTTTTTTAATTTTCATAGGAAAAGGCTAATTGAGATGAGGGAAAATGAATCGGTAGAAATACCAGATAGAACAGCCTCTCCTTTGGCGTGGCGATTTGCATCCCAAGTCGTAACCCGGGAGAAGATTAAGTGGGCGATAAATACGTTTGCCCCTTACAAATCGGCAGGAACTGATGGTGTTGTTTCAGTGCTTCTGCAAAGAGGCCTAGAACATCTGGTTAAACCGCTGCTACATCTATTCAGAGCCTGTCTCGTCCTAGGATACATTCCATGTGGATGGAGAGAGGTCAGAGTTGTATTCATTCCTAAGCCAGGACGTCCTACGTACGCCGAAGCAAAGAGTTTTCGTCCGATAAGCTTGACATCGTTTCTTTTGAAAATTTCCTCTGTACCTCAACCAGCACGCATACCTAATTGGCCGGTCCACTGAATCGGCACTGCACAATATCGTTTCACGAATTGAACCGGGGCTAAGCAGTGAACACTACGTCATTGGGGTTTTTCTAGACATCGAAGGTGCATTTGATAATGCAACATTTGATTCTATGTCCACTGCTTTGGAGAGGCGTGACGCTAATTCAACCTTGATTGGGTGGTTTAGGGTTATGCTTATCTGAAAGGAACATAGGCACGGAGCTAGCCTCCTGCCGAATCAAAGTGAACGCCACACAAGGGTGTCCGCAGGGAGGAGTTCTATCTCCGATGCTGTGGAACCTTGTAGTGGACGACCTAATTAGGAGGCTAAATGAACTTGACTTCTTCACTCAGGGGTTTGCTGACGACGTCACAACTCTCATATTGTGCAAATTCCTACATGTGGCTCAGGAGCTTACACAACAGGCCCTAGGGCTCATTGAGGAATGGTGCCTCTCCAATAAACTGTCGGTTAATGCCAGAAAGACTGGACATGTTGTATTCACCAGAAGAAGTACTGATGGCTACTCTGCTCCTGTACTCTTCGGCGAAAAACTGAGGATACAAATGGAGGTCAAATATCTAGGTGTATATCTGGATATACTCATCTGTGGTAAGACCAATGATAAACTATGGAGCTGTGATCTGGTGGAGCTCGGCGGAAAGACTCTGGTCGAGAGACCTTTTGACCAGAGTTCAACGTCTGGCCTGCCTCATGATCACTGGTGCCTTTAGAACCACACCCACGGCAGCGATTGAGGTTCTGGTTGGGCTGTCTCCGCTCCACCTTGTGGTTAGAGAAGCGGCTGCGGCCGGATATCTTCGACTTCGTCGAATTAAACTGTGGGGAGATAAGAAAACTGCAACCGGCCACTGTGCCATTTCCGAAAGGACAATGGCCGCGGACCACATACTTAGTATGAGGGACGATGGCATGGTCCCAGTTGTAGTAACACAGCGTAATTATACTGTGATGATACCTCCACGAACATCTTGGAGCGAGGAGACCAGCCTCATGACCCGGGGTGACTGGATTGTCTGCCATGCGGATGGTTCGGTCGCATCTGAGGGCGCAGGCTCAGGTTGTTGGATCGGTGGACTCAAAACGGGGCACTCTGTGCCCCTGGGAAAGTACGTCGATATTTTCCAGGCTGAATTGTATGCCTTGTTATTATGTATGAAGGAGTGTCTGCAGAGGGACGTATTCCGCCGTCGAATCTGCATTTTCACGGACAGTCAGGCCGCGCTAGAGCCCTCCTCCACGCGTGGAGACTCGAATCGGGGCTTGTCTGGGACTGCCACACGCTATTAGAACAATTGGCTCGGCGCAACAGAGATATTGTGCTGTGCTGGGTCCCAGGGCACTCTAACGTGCGGGAAAATGAGAGGGCAAACACTTTGGCCTGGAGGGGCTCAGACATGGGATTCCTTGGGCCGGAACCGGCTCTCCCCATCCCCAAAGCTCGTCAGAAACGGGGACTGGAGAAATGGACCTCCTCATCCCACTTGAAGGAATGGAGAGAACACAAAGGACTGCGTCAGTCTAGGGTCTTCATAGAAGGATCTAACGCTAGGCGCAGTAAATATCTGCTGGGACTTGTAGAAAAGATCTCAGAACAACTGTGGGACTGCTAACTGGACACTGTCCCATGAATCAACACCTACACAAGCTCGGCATCAGTGATGACGAGATGTGTAGGGCGTGCTTAGAAGAGGAAGAAACTCCTCACCACATACTGTGCGAGTGCCATGCATTGGCTGGCCTCAGAGGGCAACACCTGGGACGACGATTTTTGGAACCACAAGACATTCGGAAAGCCGAACACGGCAGGCTACTGAGCTTCATTAGAGGATTGGAATAGCTGTGGTAAGGCTCTGGTAAATGGAGGTGCACACAATGGGTGGCCTCAGTGTGCGGCTCTCATGTAGGGCCCCTTTCAAAAGGAAAAAAAAATGGCTCTTAAAGTAGTTGATAAACATAAACAAGGTCACGCATAAACATGTATTTATATTAATCGTATTATTACCGAATAAACTGCTAGTTCCATATCCGTATCCGTATCCGCGGATCTAGAGACAAATAATCCGTATCCGTACCTGTATTCGCAAATCTAATTTTTCGATGATTCGACACATCACTAGTAGGAATATGTCTTTTATTTTAAAAAGTATTCTAAAGTATTTACAAAAGTTAACAACAGTGATTCTAACCTCACTTTCTTTGACGTTATTGTTCAAACATTTCTATATTTTGCCAGATTATGATTTATTTTTTTTAATTTAATTAATAGAATTAATATTGTTAATATTGTGAACATAGACCAACGAACGAGCGGGACGAAGTCTGCCGGGTCCGCTAGTTAGACATAAATGAGACGAAATTATAGAAATAAGCTCTAACCCTTTTTATTCAATTGTGTGTCCTGATAGGAAATTTCTTCCTTGTCATTTCCATTATCAATAGGTATAGATATTTTTAATAACCATCTGTTTTTCACGATTTTGAACCACTACAGGAATAGATAAAGAATAGATTTATCATGCAAATGTTTTCCACAAGTGGACAACATATCAAAGATTAAGACACAGACAGCGAATGTGTTTATTTGGATCTTTAATAATTATAAATTTGTAGTTGTGAGGCGCATGATACTTGATTTTTCGGAAATGTTAATGCCTGAGTACTAATTACAAATGAAACTGTTTTCAATCGGACTATTCTCAGCGCTTATATTCGGTTTCCTTTGGATTTTGTGGTGTATCTATATTTTTTTTGTTTGTAAATATTTTGTTTTGTTGTTTTCGTTGAACAAAATTATTTAGAATCAATAAATTGACCATTGCTTTTTTCTTGAACACAACTACGTGCTTTAGTAAACATTTTTTTGCTCATTTGCATCGTTTCCTTTGTTGGAGCTATCATAAAATTGTATGTTTATTGCTTTATTACCTTTGCGCACTTTGCGCGTTTGTGAGATTCCCATCTACAATACATCGGAACCGTCAAAAATATTTTCAAACATGTGGTTGCACTATGCACATTTGGTGTGGAAGCCAGCCACGAATGTTTGCAAACATTTGGAAACCATTTGCAAGTCATGTGCGCTTGGTGAGTACTTTGAAAACATTCGTCACAAACGTTTGCAAATATTCGGATACGTTTGCAAATGCTTGCAAATACCATGCGCATTTAGTGAGTACGTCATCACAAACGTTCGCAAACGTTTGCAAATGTTTGGTTACACGATGTGCGCTTTTGCGCCTAAAATAGCCAGCGCGAAATGTTTAAATTGGAAAATTTGGGAAAGCAAAATAGCAATAGTTAATATCCTACAAATATAATTTGGTTCTAAATGACTTTTACTTTACATAATAGAGTGTTTTGGAATGTTATTTCAACATGTAATTATTATTATTGGCGTTAATCGCTTTTGATAATATATTCTTCTGGCTTTAATAGCTCATTTTTCTAACTAATAATCAAGAAGGGTATTTTTTTATTTATTATTAAGACAATCAATTAAGAGAGATATATAAAGAAAAATAAAATTTCAATTTCAATCCATGAACGTTTCGATTCCTATACCTGTTGAAATAACTTCATCATACAAAATAATGCAAAATACAAAAGTTGTCCAAGATATACGCTGCTATTATTAAATACTCTTTTAATTGTATTTCTTGTAGCTACATGTGCCGTTTTCATAAATCTGTCAATGAAGATGACAGAAAAAAAGCAAGAACACGCTGTCTGTGGTTGGCCATTATTTGTTTATGTTAGTGTATATAATTTGTACGTTTGTGTCTAGAAATCAACAGAAAAATTAGTGCTACAATATAAATAAAAAAAAAATCAGTGCAGGTGCTTATGAAATTTACTATTTTTTTTTGTTTTTATTACTAACATAATGCTAATTAGGATTATTATCTATTAAAGTAATTAATAATTAATTACCTGGCATAATTTATAAATGAAAAATATTCTGACGGTTTACCTGCATTTTTTAGATCGGTACAGAAAATACAGAATGGGCCACATACCCGCCCCAAGCCCCCCATGCTGGTAGTTGCAGCCCTTGCAACAGATTTTTCAAATCATCTTATAGCAATAGGTTTTATACCTTGCTAGAACCTTGCACGAGACGGTATCTCAACGTTATAGCAGTCTATAAGAGCGGACATAACAACTTTCCAGCATTTTTCAATATAAATGTTGCTTCAACGTATCTGAGTGTTGGGGAATGGTATAAACAGTATCATTTTGGCTATCGCACAACTCTGAGACAGCTCGGTAAGGACAACATTCACATAATCCAGAGAAATGAGAAAAAGTACTGAAGCTGACGATCTTGAGAACGTAAGGAACTGGTGCTGAAGATATAGAAGAAATAATAATTAAATGTGCAGCAGCAGTCAGGGGCGGTCGTATGTTTTTAACGGCCTCAGTCTAAGTATCTGGAGACTTTTTTAAGGAAAAAGATTGAAAGTTACAAACGTAATTGGAATAAATGAAGACTAGTTGATTATGGAATTCCCATGGGCATAGACGTCTGAAGCTTAAGCCTCATTAGTCTACTTCAACACAGACTTAGGAAGAATGCTCAAGACGACAAAACCCTTTGAGTTAGTGGAGTGAAAAGAGTGTAAAAAGGAGAGCATTGTGTGAGCTTAGCATACGTGTGTAAACGATAAGTAAGTTAGAATCTACAAAGACATTTTGAATAAAACTGTAGCTCCTAAAAACCAGACCCTCTCAGTTTATTTTAGAATAAAACTTCTCATTAATCTTCTTGGTCATATTGTAGATAAGAATTCCCCCAAAGCATATAAAAACATTGACCAGCGCCTCAATATCAGAAGTTATTTACATTTAGAGGCGTACTGGTAGTTGTAAAATTGCCGAGGCTCTTGATAACACTGGCCCCTTTTTTATATTAAAAAAAAGTTTCTCAAGATACAAAAGAGCAGCGGCCGACTGGTCATCCATATAACCAGTTCGTCCCTGTTACTATCTCTCTCAATTTCCGACTTACGTATATAGCAATTTCTACTTACTGGTTAAAGCAAGGTTAAGTCCTTGGAATTTTTCTAAGATTCATTCACAAATTAAGAAGCTATAAGTATTCACAATCAATGAAAAATGTTGTGGGCGCTGCAGTTCACAGTGCCATTGTTGAAATTATCAAATTCATTTGATGATTGTCATTAGGGTGGAGCGAAAAACTAATTTTTGTTTTTTTCCTTAGCCTTAGAGTAGAATTTGTAGCTTATGAAAAAAGATTATTGAAAATAAAAAAAAATTTTTTACTCAACATTTTGAGGTGCCCATGGGCTTTTAAAATAAGAAAAAAATTAAAATTTTTGGTCTTGATACGGAAGGAAAAAGTTAAAAAAAATTACTTTTCAATGTTATTTAAATAGGAAAAATAAAAAATGGATTAGCAACGGGTTAAAATCGGAATTAAGAGTTACTATGCGGCTCAAAATTTTTGTTTTTCCACCGACTACAAGATTTTCAGGTGGGACTTGAAAAAAAAATTTTTGCTCTGAAATGAAGCACCCTATTGTCGACCCTTGCATTAGACGATCAATACTGAGCTCATATTAATTTGAATTGTACCGGAACGGCGGACTAAAAAATTGTCTAAAAAACATTATAGCAACCATACTGCTGATAGTTGAAGGATTTATTAATAGATTTGGCTATTGTTATATATGATGTCAGTTAATTGCTTTTTTAATTAGGTTTGCTAGAGACGGTATTTCTCTGAAATGTTTCATACATGTTTTCAATCAAGTAATAAGTAAAAAAACACGCCTAAAAATATAAGATAGTCGTGCGTTGGTAAATATTACGCCACTTAAAAAAATAAACAGTAAAATAGATTAATGCACAATGTAATGTAAATAAATGTATGATAATCTTGGAATTTAGTATTTATTTATCAACAAATTTATTTCTTTTTTGATAAGTTTGCTACCAATTCTTTGAAAGCAATAACACCTTTACCATTAGCTTCTTCATAGTAAGGCAATTCAGCTTTCAATTTAGCGACCCATTTAGAAACATTTTTATACGGTGAAATATCAAAATCTGTCGCTTCAAGTGTTGTTACACTTGCCAGCAATGATAAATCAGCAATTGTTAATTCTTTACCGGCAACATAAGCTTGACCATCCAAGAATTTATCCAAGAAACCCATTGCAGATTTGAATTTTTCCAGTTTATCTGGATCGGGAGTGGCACCAGTAAACAGTTGCGGGTACTAAAAATCATACATTAATAAGTTCGATTATAATTTTATATGATTCAGTATTTGAATCTTACGTAATAATCACCAAAACGGGCATACAGTGTACCAATATCGAAATACAATCGTTGATTAACTAAAGCCCTCTTCTTTGGATCTTTTGGATAAAGTGAATCGTTTTTACCATACTGATCCACTAAATATCCCATAATGGCACGACTTTCCCATAGGGCGAAACCATTATCATCCATAGTTGGGATTGTATGTTGCGGATTCAACTAAAAGATCAAAACGGTTATTTCATAATTCTATGAATATTGATATTATGTAGTACTTTAATGAATTCAGGTGTTAGGTGTTCACCTTTCATTAAATTGGTTATTTTCAAATTTAGCTCAACACCAACTGCTTTGGCGGCCAAAAGGACACCACGGCATGGTGCACTGCCTGGTGCGTAATAGAAGTCGATTGGCATTTTTCTGGAAATAAATAGAAAAATTTAATAATAACAATGGGATGGATGTAATTCACTTTCCATGGGGGACTAATGATAAATTCAAGCATATCGGTTCCACGTAATTGATAAATTTGATAAAAAACATTAAAAAGGGTATTTAGGTACAGAAATAGTTTTACAGTTATCGAGGATAATCTACATTCAGGGCATCTAAATCTTAACTGGCGCTCCAGGCAAATTATCGGTGCTCCTTAATAAAATAATAATACAAACAAGTTAATCCGTCAAAGCTGGGACTGCTGTACTGATTTTGCCGCCCTTAGAATTATGGATGGCGTATTGTGGCATCGTGCCGGTCCTGCACAACTATAATTTGTTGTCCGCCTTATTCTCTATAAATGTGTCCATCGAGTGTTGCAATTTTTTTGTGGATGTTTTTCGGTCAATTTAATATTGTGCGACAATCATGAAATTATCGACTTCATTGGTAACAAATTAAGGGGGCTGGATGCCGAACCATATAAGTATGATATGATAGATACCGAAAAGGGTGCAATTTAGGCTCGATTCGATTCTGGTAACTAATTAACTTTAAAAAGCAGAATTTGCGGTTTCATTGTGGTTAATTTTTTTTTCATTCAATCATTTTTTAAGCCTTCATTTTCGGCCTTCATTTCATTAATTACATGGTATAAACTAATTGTTATAAAAACCTTGAAAGGAATTTAAGTAGGCTTTTTTCAACTTTTTTGTGTACATTCATCGAGATACCTAGACAGAATTAGAATTATGCGGTCGAATAAGTATTCTTGTGACGAAGAAATTCCGATAAATAGACTTGGAAACAAAATTCTAGTTATTCTAGACCTTTTTTCTATTTGTTTGTAAAGTTAAATCAATGATGCTTAGTAAATAGATAGAGATAAGTATATAGTGTAAAATAAGAAACAAAAAACAGAATGTCCATAATACTATAACAATTACTAGGGGTGTGCGGATAATTCGAAGATCTTCGAATAATTCGAAAATTTTCGAATTATTCGATAAGTTGACGAATTATTCGAAAATTTCAAATTATTCGAAATTTCGAATTATTCGTGAGTTTTCAAATTAAAAATTCTCGAATTATTCGAAAAATTCACGAATTATTCGAAAAATTCACGAATTATTCGAATATTTCGAACTATTCTAATTTTCGAATTATTCGATTCGATTCGATTCGAACGCTATTCGCACACCCCTAACAATTACTCTTTTCTTGACCCGATAAAATTGCCTGTTGTAATATTTTAATGGATACAAATATGTAATTACGGAAACTTATGTAAGCAAAGATAAGTATTATTATTCAACGATAATTATGACTCACCAGTTAATTACAAATTAGTCGCTAAAAAAATAAGAACTTGACGCACCGCTTCGCTGCTCGTTGAGGAATACTCTTGCATAGATAATGCTTGCCGGTTATATACTCTCTCAACCCATTTTATATATTACGATATTACCTTGGCTTGCGCATTCTATTTCTCTATCTTTCTCTAATTAAGCCAACGACAAAAATCTATTGAATAGAATATGAAAAAAAAAGAAAACAAAAAGATAGGTAAGTATAATAAACAGTAAGTAATATTTGTATCAGGGGCCGATTTACTATAATTCTAATGAAACAAAGGCCCCCGTTCCTAGCGAGATTTCATAGTTGAGTAATACTGAATTATACCAATAATATCTGTTTTTTTTTGTCTATTTTTTCCTATGACAAGAAAGGGCTTTGAAGTGATTAGGTTTATATCTCCCGTAAGTGTAGGTCCGGCCCTGTCTTCAGTAGTTATCTGTGATTTTGTGGGCTTGTCATACTAAAAATTTTTAACACTCAGAAATTATCTATAATGACATGAAGAAATATCTGAATTATTTGTTTTGTGATGCAAACATGATTTGACAAAAAATATAAATAAACTAGTAACAGGATGATGATAAAAATGTTTATAAGTAAATGTTGTTTAATTGTTTATTCAAAACAAAAAATGTTTTATTAGAATCTCAGAGATAAAGTGTATGCACGGAAAATATTCAATTAAGTTAGTTTGGTGGAGTAAATACGATAATGGTCATTTGGTTACAAAGTCTTTATATCTACTAGTTTTCATCAAATTATCACTTCATGAAGAGATATTTTTAGCTTCTTCTACTACAATGACAGTGCAATTTTTAAAATGTACAAAAAATGTGTGCGATTTTTCCTTGAAATGATTCATACATCCATAAAAGAACGATTGTACTAACAACCTTCAAAGATAACGGGTGATCCAAATTGGACTTTAATTTCCATAGACTGTTCTAGAATCGTATATAGAACTTCACTTTTTACTAATTGATGATTTTAAGAGCGTGAATCATTTGAAATAATTTAGTAAAATTTTGTCGAATCATTTTCGTTGATTAATTTTTATTTGTAACCAGCATCTTTATCTCATTTTTTAATAAATTTTCCGCAAACATACTTGAGAATGCCTATCAGTAATGTGATATTTTTATTTTGTGTAACAATGAATTTTAAGTTTTAAATAGAGTAGGGTGGCCCATTTTCGATGGTTTTGTATGGTATATCCTATAAGGACAAATCGTATAAAATAAAGAATAATACATTCCTGGGCTACTTTTTTTGCGACTACTGATGGTGTAATTAGATTTTCGATGCATTGATTTGTTTTCGAGTAATGGTCATTTTTCATTTGTCACTATTTCAAAGATGCTCTATATCTCGTATATTATTTGAAAAACTGAAAATGTTTCTATTGTTTCTAGTGCAGGTTTTGATACTAATTTTATTTATTGAACTGAATTTTGTGTAGATGTTGTGGTTTTCAGGATATAACGTATAATACAAACTTATGTTTTTTTAAATGAAACCAATATTTAATTTACTGATCACTAAAATGCTTATTTTTTCTGATTTCATTACAGAGTGTCCCAGCTAAGTGTCCCTCGTCAAATATCTCGTTTGTTTATGAAGTGAAATGGAAAAAATCTACAGAAATTACACCTCAATGTCTAATGATAAATTGATCGGTACTATTTTCTTTCTAGCTGTTTTGGAAAACGCCCTCTAAGGTCTCGAAAATTAGTCAATATTAGGAAACTAATTACCTACAAAGAATACTGCGAATGAATTTGATATGAAAATAATATTTTTTTTTTAAAAACTTCTCATCAATAACCTATTCATTTTTTGAGCAGCAAATGAGAAGTTTTTAGAAGAAAAATATTATTTTCTTATCAAGTCAATATTCATTGTAGGTAATATTGAGTAATTTTCGAGACCTTATAAGACGTTTTGGCATTTCCAAAATAGCTAGAACGAAAATTGTGTCGGTCAATTGAAGTATAGACATTGTAGTCTAATTTCTTTAGATACTTTTCCATTTCAATTCACAAAAAAAACGAGATATTTGTTTAAAGGTCTTAGATAATGTTGAATTTTGATTAAAACACTTTTGGACTTTCATTATCTTTATTTTATTTATTACTAACGGACCCGGCACACTTCGTCCCGCCCGTTCGTTGGTTTATATTCACAAAATTAACAATATTAATTCTATTAATTAAATCATAATCTGGTAAAATATAGAAAATTTTGAACAATAGTAGATTATGTTAAAACTGGAACTTTGTGTGCTGAAGCTGACTGTTGTCTACCGAACGCTAGTGAGGCAGACATGTCAGCTGAAGCACACAAAGACAGTTTTGCGCCGAATGGCATATACTAGTTTATCTTCAAACGTCTTAATTTAACATTTTTTAATATTGAAAAGTTTTTAAAAATTAAAATTTTAACTTATCACAATATCTTGGAAGTACTGCTTCCATGGCGATGCAAAAAAACAAAATTCAAACAACGAAAAAAATTAAATAAAACTGTACGATGTCGAGTTCCGACCGACCTTCTACTCCTCCTGAAGTCGTTGAAGCTGCGAGAGAGTCTATCGAAAAATTACTACCGACTAAATCGGCAAGTGTCTATGAAGCGGCCTACGAAAAATTCTTAAAGTGGTGTTCCGCGAAAAATGTGGAAGTGTATTCGGAAAACGTCTTATTAGCTTACTTTTTGGAATTATCTCGAACCTTGAAAAGTTCTTCTCTCTGGTCGCAATATTCAATGGTGAAGTCGTCCTTAAATTTAAAGAAAAATGTCGATATCTCAAAATACTGCAAGCTGCGCTTGTTTTTGAAAAAACAAGGAGAGGGTTACAAGCCAAAAAAAGCCAAAATCATATCAAAAGAAGAATTTGACAGGTTTTTGTACGACGCTCCTGACGAGATTTATCTAGGAACAAAGGTACTCACGATCCTAAGACTTTGTATAATTATTATTTAAATATTTCATTTCTTATTTATAGATTGTTTTGATCTTTGGAATATCTGGTGCATGTAGATGTCATGAACTTGTGAAAATGAAAACTGATGATATTGAAGACTTTGGTTCGTTGCTGCTAGTAAAGGTTCCTGACACCAAAACAAAAAAGTCGCGATCTTTCACGATTTTGGGGAAGAATATTTGGCCAAATATAAAAAATATATATCTTTAAGACCTGCAGGCTTTTAAGAACAACGTATTTTTTCTAAAATATTAGAATGGAAAGTGCTTGAGAATGGTAATGGGTATTCACAAGCTTGGGAATGTAGCGAAAGAAGTAGCCAAGTATTTAAAACTTCCAAACTGGAATGAATATACCATATATGAATATTTATACTTGTGGATGGAGGAGGCGATATTACCATGCTCAAAAGACATGGGGGCTGGTGTTCCAGTTCTGTAGCTGAAGGGTACGTAGAAGAGTCTTTACGAAGCAAGAAAGATATTGCATGCAAAATTCATGTGCCATCCGACAAAGAACACTCATTCAAGGAAGAAGTAACAAGTGACTGCGAACCAAGCACCAGTGAAAAAGATAGCGAGATTAATTCAAATAATATTGATAATAATTCTGCAATAGATGTTGTTGGCGCTAGGGGATTGCTCCAAAATGCTAGTATTACTAACTGTATGTTCCACATTAACGTTAACAAGTAATAATTTGTAATATTAGTTTGTAATAAATTATGTTTACATTGTTGAAAATTATTGTTGTTCATTTTGTCTGCCTAAGCTTATAAAAAAAGAAAAAAGCGCCTAGGCACACAAAATGCTATTTTTACCTTGTCATTTGAGTCACAAAAGCTGTCACTTTTGTGACGTTTGAAGATAAATTACTGTTTAATTGTAAAACGTCAAAGAAAGTGAAGTTAGAATCTTTGTTATTTAAATTTTGATATAAAACTGTTAAATTATTAAAACTTATTTCCAAAAGCGAATCTAAATGATTTTCCCCTACCGAAAAATCGTCTAACGCGCCTAAAGAAATTTTCACTTCAAAAATTTGCTTTATTGAAGCTACGTATTTTGCTGCATGGGTTGCACTCATATTTATTCTTTTCCTTGAAGCACGTTGTGATATACGACATTCTCCATTTTGTTATCGCATTCAATTGATAATGAGAAAAACATCCATTTTCTAGATTTAGACCACAAACACTCAAAGGTTGGCCTTGTGATTTGTTAACCGTCATGGCGAATGCAAGACGAATCGGAAATTGAATTCGTTTAAACTCTAAGGGCATATCGGTTGTGATCCTCGAAATAAGAACTTCCTCACCTTTGAATTTTCCTTTGAATATCGCCGAGTGAATCACATTGATCATCAATTTTCTTATCACCAAACGTTTTTCATTGCATAGTTTTTGTTGATTTAAGTTATTAGATTAGACACATCCAAGGAGGCTTCGTCTTCGTTTGTTTCACGGTCACTAAATTTGAATGAATGCAGAGTACCGACGATTTGATTCTGACTTCCAAAGTTTAAATCATCACATCTTCGTTCTTAGCCGCCAAAATTGCTCGCTTACTCAACCATTTGATATTTTTATGGTTATCAATAATGTTCGGGAACACTTTATTGATGAGCTCGTCTTTTTGATGAGACGAAATTGCAAATATTCGGAGGAAATGAAATCAATCCGCTCGATTCGTCGATACGAACACGGTTATTAACGATAGTCAACAGCTTCTCGGAAAAATCTTCAGCAGATGGATCGTTCAGCAACGCAACTCTCATGTTTGTTTCCAACTCAAGTATCTTCACACAGCACCACGGATTTGATGATTTGAGGTAAGCATGTATTCCATCGTCTGCAGCTGATGTTGGACAATATTTGGCGAAAATCGCCACACAGTGAAATCATTGCACGGCCAAAATATTTTTAGTCATTGCACAGATCTTTCAATGTTCGGTCCAGTACTTCCAGTGCCCGTTTCTGTTCCATTGTGCATTCGTCCCAGATAATTATATGTTGGGAAAGATTAGATCTTTTGGGTCGCGGTATTGTTAATATTAATACTTGCACAAAATAAACAAATCGAAAAACAATTCGTCGATCTATTTTTTTTATATCTTGTTATTCTGTAGTGTTAGTTATGTAGTTATAAGCGTGATAATTAATTTATTATGTAGACAAGATCAAATGGAATACACAACTCAATCAAAAATTCTATAACATTCTAAATATTCTATCTAATATTAAACTAAACAAAACAATAACCTAAGCAACCGAGGGTGCGATTTACAATTTCTTTAACACTCCCACGAATTGCTCACTCGGTTGCAGATATCCCTAAATTATTTCTCAAGTTAAATCCTTCATAAAAATTATGCCATCATCATAATCACATTGTAAATGACAGAAATCGTCTAAACAATCTCTCAAGCAATTCAATTCAATTCGCATACAATTGCTTTCTTGTTCTTTAAATACGAGATTTTCAAGTTCTTTTTCTAACTTCTTACTTTCTTCTAAAAGATTTCGATTCCTTTTTGATAGATCGATAAATTTACGTGATTCTTTAAACTTTAACTGATGTTGTAAATAGCGTTGATTCTTTTGAAAAGCTTCCAATTTATTCTTTAAAGTTCTCACTTGTAATGGTAAATTCATCAAATCAATTAAACGTTGTTTAAGTGACCTCAAATCTTCATGTTCATTTAACGACAGTTCGAATAATGTTCTATCCCTGTCCATTTCATTAGAAATGGTACTAATCCTTACGATCTCAATATCTACTTCTTTTTTTATAATCTCATCCTCTTTTATAACTATACTTTTGATTGTTTCAAGCTCTCTTACAGCTCTGGCCAGTAGTGAATTACATTCGGCATTAATCACATTATCCGAAGTTGATACTCTCTGACTATGTTCAATGGTTGCATTTGTTGTTATTTGTGGAGGTTCTGCCGTTCTTCCAGCTGTTCTCGTACGATTTTGTTGTTCTTCGCGACAATCGCCGATTGAAGTTGGTATTTGTAAAGTTCCCATAACTTGCGCACCAGTTTTCTTGAAATATTTGATCGTTTTCCCAACAGTTTTGCTAGAATCTTGTTTTTCAGGCACTCTAACTCCTCCCGGTCGTTTCAAACCATTGATTACCTTCTCTAATTCGACAATTTTGATATTTTTCTCTTTTACTAAAATGTTGAAAAGTTCTGGAACTGATACATATTTCCTCCAACATTTTGGTTCAATATAATCTTGACTTATTAATTCAAGAATATGTTGGCGATAATCCTGTTGTGAATTACTCCAAGATCGCGCATCAGTATCTGAACTGTACGTTTTAAATAGACATTTTGATCGTTCTTCTAGTAATTGAACGTTATCGATTGCATTAAAAACACAAAATCTCTTCTCTATAAATGACATCGTCTTATTTTCTGGTAATTTTGTAATCTCCCACGTTTTATTTGCTTCTAAAGCTTTCAATTCTTCATCAATAGCTGCTTTCCATTTGAGTTTATCAGGAGATGTTATAGCTTCTTCATACGTTAATGGTATATTTACTTCTGCAAGATTTAATTCTATTTCAAAATTATCATTAATACGTGGTGGTAATTTTAACTTATGTCTTGGTCTTAAATTATAATTATTATAATTCTGATTATCAGCATGATTAATATTTTCTGTAATTTCTTCAACATTTTCTTCATTATGATTAATATTTTCTGTAATTTCTTCAACATTTTCTTCATTATCTTCCATATGTTTAATATTTTTCATATAATCGATTTCAACTTCATCTTCACTTTTATTTCTTTCAACATTGATTTGTGCAATATTTTGTCTATGAATCGTTACTGAATTACTTTCATTAAAAATAACATGTCTTGATACTTTAATTTTTCTCGTATGTGGATGATAAAGTCTATAATTGGTCGAGTTTCCATCATAACCAACCAAAATTGTTTTCTCACCCTTTTTATCAAATTTCTTTCTTAAAACATCAGGTATATGTAGGTATGCTTCACAGCCAAAAACTTTTACATGCTCCAAATTAGGTTTCTTACCAGTCCATTTTTCATAAGGCGTTGAACTAACTGTTTGTGTAGATGGAGTTCTATTCAACAAATAAACCGCAGTATTTACAGCTTCAGCCCATAAAAATAATGGTAGATCTTTGGTATATATCATTGCTCTTGCACTTTCTACAATTGTTCTGTTATCTCGTTCACAACGACCATTTTGTTGTGGTGTATATATACCAGTAGTTTCTAATATGATTCCATTTTTGAATAACAGCTCATTCATCTTCTTGTTAATGAATTCTGTACCATTATCCACTCTTAAACGTTGTATACCGTATCCAAATTTATTTTTACGCATTTGAAGAAAATTTACAAAACAATCATATACATCACTTTTATGTTTAATAAATCTAACTTCTCCATATCCACTAAAACCATCTTTAAACAATACAAAATATCTTGATCCACCCAAAGATTCTTCACTCATTGGACCACAAACATCACAATAGATTAATTCTCCAGGTTTTGTTTCAAGTTTCTTAACTGATGAAAATGATAATCGATGTTGTTTCCCATAAACACAACCTTCACAAAAAAAATCTTCAGTATCTGTTAATTTAACACCATCAATAAGATTCTTTGAAAATAATTCCTTTAAAGATTTTATATTTAGATGACCAAGTCTTTCATGCCACTGTTTAAGAGATCCTGTTGCAGTTACATTTGCTTCACAAATATCTTGTTTAATTACACGAAACAACATTTTATATAAATTGTTTTCATCACGTACAGCAGTTGCAACTAACATATTATTCTCAAAAACTTCAGCTTTTTCATTATTTTTTATGACTGTAAATCCTTTCTTTGTTATAACACCTTCTGAAAACAAGCTTCTTTTTAAACCAGGTACAAACCAAACATCTTCCATTCTACCATCAACCCATTCACCATTAATCCATTTACTAATTAATATTGTACCAATTCCTTCAACTGGAAGTTTTTCATCATTGCCCAGCCTTACACTTAAATGATCAATTATTTTCAATGTGGAAAAAGAATTTCTATCAGGACACATATGCTTTGAAGCACCGCTATCCATTATCCACTGTAAATTTCCAATTTCTTCTGGAACATTTTCTTCAGTGTGGAAGGCATTACCTTGATGAACATTTTTCTTTAAACCACTAGTATTCTTATAGGGTTGACGACAAAACTTGGCAATATGTCCCTTTTTATTGCAATTGTAACACTTAATTACTTTATACTTCTTCTTAGAATTCGTCTTCATACCAGTAGTATTTAATGCTGTTTCATTCTCAACTTGACTATCTAAATTTCTTTCCTCATCTAATAATCTAATTGTCAAATTATTTATTGTTTGTTTCTTTTCTTCTACTGATAACCATGCTTGTCTAAATGAACCGTACTTTGATGGCAACGAATTTAAAATTTTCGTGATTATGGCAGCTTCACTAATAGTATCTCCACATTCTGTGATTTTTCGAGATAAATTCTCAACTTTGGATATATGCTGTGCCATAGAATCATTAATATTCATTTTATAATTATAAAATTGTTCATGAACCATCATTTTATTTGATTCGGTATTTAACTCATAAATTGATATCAGTTTTTCTATTATTTGTTTTGATGACATACAATTTTCAACAAGCGAAATTTGCGATAATTCTAAGGCAGAAGTCAAAACGCACATTGCCAAAGCATCATTTTTATTCCATTTATCAATCAATTCATTGTTTGTATCACTACTTTCTGGTTTATTTTCAATTCCATATACTATATTATATAAACCTTTTGCTTTTAAAGCACAGTTAATTTGGAACTTCCACTGTGGAAAATTTGCTCCATTAAATTTTCCAATATTAATTAAGTTCCCTATATCACCCATTATTTGTTTCTTAAGCAACTCACAATTTTCAATTTGTGGTCAAACAAATAACGATATTTGCTTCTTAGTCAACTCACAATTTTAAATTTGCGGTCAAACAAATAACGATGATACTCCCTCCGTTTATATAGTATTATGTATATTTTTTTATACTTCAAAAATATCTACATTTATTAATTTTAATGCTCTGGGCCCATAACCTGTTAGTTATGTAGTTATAAGCGTGATAATTAATTTATTATGTAGACAAGATCAAATGGAATACACAACTCAATCAAAAAATTCTATAACATTCTAAATATTCTATCTAATATTCAACTAAACAAAACAATAACCTAAGCAACCGAGGGTGCGATTTACAATTTCTTTAACATGTAGTCATGGCAAAATCTTAGGTCAATCGTTAAAAATGAATTATTATTATTTTATTAAATTGAGACAAATCGATTTGACAGTTATTGTCATTTGTTCTTTATATTTTTTGCTTAAAATTAGTATATTAAAGAACAAGTGTCAGAAGTCGCATATTATTGCACGAGTCCAAGTTTAGAAAACGAGCGGCGGAGCCGCGAGTTTTCTAAAGGACGAGTGCAATATACGACTTCTGACACGAGTTTTTTATACTATTTTTTCTATTTTGCCTATTTTGTGCCCTTTTTTACAAAAAAATTGCGAGATTTGATATTTAGGGAAATTGGTGGGAGTTGGTGTTACTAAAAAAAAAACAATTGAACATTCAGCTAGGAAACTTCAATTGTTTTATTTTTCACTCTTAGTCAATTGTTTTTTCGCCAAATTGCTTATTTAACAATGAGTGAAGAATTTTCATGTAGTCCACCTGAAATAAGGGAAATTGCTGAAAATGCAGGAAGCAATTTACTACCCGATAAATGAGCCGTTCAGTGCACAAATCGATTAACTCCATTTTTTGAAAAATTTGAGATTTACTGTTGAAAGCATTTTGTTTTGTCATAACTTTTAAGATTTTTAATATCTTGTTTGAATAATAAAAAATAACACAATTGAATGACAATTTTTTTTGGTCACTGAATAATAGATAATAAATTTCAGAAGCCACTTTGATTAACTCCACAATCGTTCCAATAAGAGACGGGTATACTGTTGAATAAATAACATCTAGTTATCTATGGCGAGATACTATAAAGTGTTATGCCTAATTTGTCATTTTTTTTGAAAAATAAATATTATACCGTTATAATCAAACTGAGTGTGACTAATAAAAATATGGATGTGGAAAAAAGCGAATCATCAGATGGGTCCTCAATAGGATTTATCAACAGAAAGCCTGGCTCAAGAAAACGCTATTGGTTTTCTTCAGATTCTTCTGATTCGAACACTGAAAATATTGCACCAACCAAATTGATTGGGAGGAAGAGAAGTCGTGATCCTGATAGTTGGGCTCGAAATTTACAGAAGCGTAAAAGAATAAAAGGTTTAGAATACAGGAGTAGAGGTGGAAAATTAATACCCGCAAAAACATTTCTCGATATAGTATGCAGATGCCGTCACAAGTGCAATGAAAAAATTCTTCCCGATAGGAGAGAAGCTGCTATGAAGGAGTTTTATAATTTACATAGTCTGTTCGAGCAAGATATTTTTTTAAGAGGTTTTGTCAAAGTTAAAGAAATAAAAAGAAGGCGCCCCACGAATAACATTAAACAACCAAGATCACATAGTTTCACATATTATTTTCGAAAAAATGGACATGACATCCCCGTTTGCAAGAAATATTTTAAGGACACGTATCAGGTTAGTGACGGGCAAATATACAAATTTTGTTCAACAGAACCAGTTACGTCTTTAATTCAGAAGCGAAAAGGATATACTGCAAGCAATAGAATTGATGACACACATGTTATAGAACATATAAAGTCCTTTCCAGCCTACACTAGCCATTATACCAGAGCTCATAATCCAAGACGACAATATTTAAATCCTGATTTAAATATTAAGAAAATGTATGAACTATACGCCGCACATTGTGAAAAGGAAAATATCGTACCAGTGAAAGAAAAATTTCATTATAACGTATTTTCTACAAAATTTAATTTACATTTCAAACACCCATCCAAAGATACGTGTCAAACTTGTGATTCTTTACAAATAAAGATTCAATCTTCAGACGGCGAGGTAATTTTATTTTATACCATGAAGGGAATTTTTTTTGAGCGATATGAATAGTTCATCGCTTTTCTCATCTTTTTGTTTTATGGAGTTAGTCGATTTGTGCACTGAACGGCTCAAATCCAAAGATCAGTACGATAAACGGTATATTAAGTATCTTGTTTTTATGATTTTTGACAGTTGTCAAAATCAATGAAAATGTTACCAACCTAGTGGAAAAAAATCCTACATTTTACTTTTCAGCATTAGTATCGAAATGAGCTCATTTTGCGTCAATAATAGCGCTATTATTAAACTCGCTACTGTATCGAAATGAGCTCATTTCGATACTAGTGCTGAAAAGTAAAATGTAGGATTTTTTTCCCACTAGGTTGGTAACATAAAAACAAGATACTTTATATACTACCGTTTTTCGTACTGATCTGTGGATTTATCGGGTAGTAAATTGGTTCCTGCATTTTCAGCAATTTCCCTTATTTCAGGTGGAGTACATGAAAATTCTTCACTCTTTGTTAAATAAGCAATTTGGCGAAAAAAAAAATTGACTAAGGGTCGATTTCACCAACTACAGTTAAACGATTTAACTAATAATAAACCGTAACTAATAAATAAATTTGACATTTATCATTTCACGAACTTCAGTTTTCGCTTAACTATCGAATAAAGTGTCGTTAAGTTAACTGGCCAAAATTGGGTAGTTAAACAATAAATAAAATTTAACTGACGTTTCGTAGTAGAAAAGGGAGAACAGGTATGTATTGAAAATATGCAGATTAATAAGTTGTTGTTATTTAATAAATAAAATATTACCTTACATTTTTTGTTATATTTCGTTCTTTTTATGGCCGAAAAAATGAAAACAGTAGACAAATAAGCTAATAAAAAAGTGATAGTATAAATAACAAACTGAGGGTACAAAACAGTTGGTGAAATAACATATTGTTTAACGAATGAATAAAATTTATTCATTCGTTAAGTAACGAGACGTTAATAAAAGTTTGGTGAAATCGACCCTAAGAGTGAAAAATAAAACAATTGAAGTTTCCTAGCTGAATGTTAAATTGTTTTTTTTTAGTAACACCAACTCCCACCAATTTCCCTAAATATCAAATCTCGCAATTTTTTTGTAAAAAAGGGCACAAAATAGGCAAAATAGAAAAAATAGTATAAAATACTTATGACAGAAGTCGTATATTGCACTCGTCCTTTAGAAAACGAGCGGCGGAGCAATAATAGGCGACTTCTGACACTTGTTCTTTAATATACCATTTTAATATTTTTTTCCGTGAATTTTTAGCATATTTTAACAGTTATTCTGCTATTCTAGGCGAAGATGAATCCAAAAAATCAAAAATCATTAAAATCGGTACAGCCGCTTTTGAGTTATAAATGGTGTAACACACACGACTTTGTTTTATGTAGGTATATAGATGTATGACGCTTCCGATAGTATTTATCTCCAACCGTTATCAAATACAAATTGAAAGGCTACCAAATACTGTGACTTAAAGCCCGTTTAGACGTTCAAGCAATTTGCGCAAACTGGCTTGCACAAACCAGTTTGCGCAAATAAATTGTTGCGAGTAAACGATGGCATGAAGTTTGTGCAAGCCAAAATCTGTCTCGACAGAAAATTAGCATGCGGTGGGTGTTCACCCCAACCTATGTAAAAAAAATTCTTATTATTGTGTTCGTTAAAATGCCCACCGAAAAGGAAGTTATTTCTGAATTTATTGAAACATATAAATCGTTTCCCTGTTTATGGAAGATAAAAAGTCGAGAGTACAGCGAAAACAAATCCCGTTTAATCAACCATTGTTTAGACCATTTCATTTTAGCCTTTAATTGCCTTTTCTTTTTTATAAGGCACACCGCAGCCGTTGCAAGAATTAATTCTTGATTCAAATCTTCCATTTTTAATAATAATAATACAACCAACTACAATTTTCAGACTTCCTCACACCAGATTTGCGCAAACTAAACTGAAAGTGTGAACGACAACATTTTATTCAGTTCATTTGCGCAAATTGGCTTGTGCAAGTCAGCTTGCGCAAATGGCTTGAACGTCTACACGGGCTTTTATATACTAAAATTCGGTGGTCATTCCGCTTCATCACTTCTAGCTCATTGATTCGTGAAAGGAGGGGGTAACAGATGTTTGAGACCTCTATACTAGGTTTGCTGAATACGCTTTTGTTGGTTTTGATGATGGCTGTCTCAACTTCTATGACGGTCCCCTATGGGCTCCTCACTCTCTCCGGTTTTGGCAAATATCTATATGGAATGGTTCGAGGAACATGCAGTATCCACAGCTCCAATGAAGCCAAAATTATGGTTGCGGTATGTGGATGACACCTTTATTATATGGGAAGGCAACAATAACCAACTCGACCAATTCCTACAGCATGTGAATAACATACGACCTACCATCAGGTTCACTATGGAGCAAGAAATGGAAAAACAACTGCCATTTCTAGATGTCATGGTGAATCATCAAAATGGAACCATAAACACTACGGTGTACAGAAAACCTACGCACACCGGCCGGTACCTGAATTATGATTCCAATCATTGCATGGCGACAAAACGTGGAATTATTAGGAGCTTATACAATCGGGCAATCTCTTTGTGCAGCAACACAGAAAGCCTAAACAAAGAAATAGGTAATATAAAAACAAACCTTAAAGAAAACGAATATACGGAAAAAACGATTGAAGACGTAATAAACACACACGGACGGAACAAACCACAATCTAAACAAGAACAACAAAAACAATTTACATCAAAGGTACATCAGAGAAGATCAGACGAATTGCCAGCAACTACAACATCCAAACAGCATTTAAAACAGAACATACGCTCAGGAGCCTACTCACTAAGACAAAACCTTTAAGACACGACAACAAAGAAAGTATTAAAGTACCTTGCCAATGTGGCGAGGTCTACTTCGGGAAAACAAAACGTCCTCTAGACGGTAGAATAAAAGAACATAAAACACACACACAACGAGACGAAACAACAGTCAGGTATAGCGGAGCACGCATGGAATAACCAGCACAAGATTCAATGGTCGGAAGCGGAAATGATCCACAAGGAGCCACATCAGAAACGGAGGAAGTTTGTTGAGGCAGCCGTCATCATAGAGGTCAGTATAGAGGTCTCAAACATCTGGTACCCCCTCCTTTCACGAATCAAGGAACTAGAAGTGCAATGAAGCGGAATGACCACCGAATTTTAGTATATAAGTCACAGTATTTGGTAGCCTTTCAATTTGTATTTGATAACGGTTGGAGATTGATACTAACCGAAACGTCATACATAATAAATAAAATAAAGATAATGAAAGTCCAAAAGTGTTTTAATCAACAAACGAACTATTTGAGGTGGAACACTTAGCTGGCAGAGCCTCTATATATACTACAGTTTGCTATAATTATTTTCAATAATGCAGAAGAGCCGAAAATTGCAATGTTTGGACTTCTTTTGATGCGAAAGTACTTTTTGGTTTTAAAAAAAATAATATTTTCGTTTTTTAAAGTGATCAAAGTAGAAGTATTTGATCAGTTTATTGCAAAATAACTCGTGTCTATAGCCATGGAAGATTGTTTGGAATTTTTGTTGATGAGATTTTTGCTGCACTATGCAAATTTTTTTAATTTTTAATTTTTTTTTATATCAAAGTTTGACATTTTCTACAAATCCTCTGAAATTTTTAGAAGGGTGTTTTTTCGATTTCTATTTTTTTTAACTTGAAAAAAAATGTTTTCTTCCACTTGAAGGAAAAATTTTGTTTTTTCACCTTATTTCGCTTAAGACGTTTCTAAAAATTTTTTAGGATGTAGAGAGAGCTTTAGAATTGAAAAAGTAATAGTAATAATAAGTAAAAATGTTAATTGAAGGAAAAATTTCCAGTAATTTCAAAAAATTAAAAAAAAATAAAAGACGAGTCAGTATATTTCTTTTTATTTTTTTAAACTACATTCAAAACAAAAATAATAAAAAAATGTTATTATTTGATTGATTTTTGAGGGAACTAGAGCTATTTGAAGAAATTGTTTCGCCATCGAAAGTATTGCTTCCAGTTGCTTCCCTGTGTTTGCGCCACTGTTTCCAAGGTTATTTATCGGAATTGTTTCGTCACAAGAACACTTGCTCGACCGCATGATTCTTATTTTATCTGAATATCTTGATGAGTATACACAAAAAAATTTGAAAAAAAGCCTGCTTAGATTCTTTTCCAAGGTTTTTATAACAATTAGTTTATACCATGTAATTAATGAAATGAAGTCCGAAAATGAAGTCTTAAAGAATGATTAAATGAAAGAAAAATAACCACAATGAAACCGTACATTCCGCTTTTTCAAGTGTTTCCTTTCCTAATTGGTTACCGGAATCGAATCCAGCCTAAATTGCACCATTTTCGATATCTATCATATCATACTTATATGGTTCGGCGTCCAGGCCCTCTCCTCGGCCGGCACAGATCTTAATTTGTTACCAATGTAGTCGATAATTTCATGATTGTCCCACAAAATTAAATTGACCGAAAAACAACTACAAAAAAATTATAACAGGTCATGGACATATTTATGGAGAATAAAGCGGACAACAGTCCCCACCTTGACGGATTAACTGTTTTTTTTTTAATTATGTAAATTATCCTCGATAACTGTAGAATTATTTTTACCTATATAACCTTTTTTTATGTTTTTATCAAATTTATCAACTACGTGGAACCGATATGCTTGAAGTTATCATTAGTCCTAATGGAAAATAAATTACAGCCATTGGTATTATTAAAACTTTTTTTTTTGATTTTCAGAAAAATGCCGATCGATTTCTATTACGTACCAAGCAGTGCACCATATCGTAGTGTTCGTTTGGCCGCCAAAGCTGTTGGTATTGAGCTAAATTTCAAATTCACCAATTTAATTAAAGTACTTAATTGAAAAGCTTTGGCGGACAATTAGTACTTTTAATAACTCATAAATTTTATTCAATAGAAATTTTTACGGTCAAAACAGAACTTAAATGAACATGATGTGCTCTAAGAAAATTAATGACTAACGTCATGCAAGCAACTATCTTGGAGGGCTATTCCAACGAATATGCCATTGTAATATTCGAATTACCAATTGGATTTGTATTTGCAAAAAAAAGCTTAAAGCCACCCCTGAGTCGCCAAAGTACATAATGTCTGTATCCCTGTTTCCATTTTCCTGAGTCACAACACAGGATACAATAGCCTAAGGCAACAAAAACCAGCACATGAGATTAAACAGCCGGAGCAAAAAGTTTACATTCGAGTATACAGTAAAGTCTATATGGAGTTATTATTTCTAAGCCCGAAACTTTTTGCACGAGCGTCTATGTACCAACATGTACCCGTCAATTTTGCGCGAAATTTATAACCAATATGTTTGTGAATTGAAGTGAATAAAGTATCTAAAGCAATTATACTACAATGTCTATACGTCAATTGACCGACAGGATTTTCGTTCTAGCTATTTTGGAAATACCAAAACATTATATAAGGTCTCGAAAATTATACAAAATTAGGAAACCAATTACCTACAATGAATACTGCGAATGAATTTGAGATGGAAATAATATTTTTCTTTTAAAAACTTCTCATTTGCTGCTCAAAACGTTCTCTGGAATCAATAATCTATTTATTGATGAGAAGTCTACGTCAGAATTGTTTACGTTGTTGGCAATAGCCGGGTTTACCTTACAGAGACTTATCCGCAGACAAATCTTTCAGAGACAAATTTAGGGACTTTCACAGAGACCAATACGCAGACCAAATCCGGAGACTCAACAACCGCCTAAAGTCTTTGTAGTATAAAAGTCGCCGGTGTATTATAAAATCCGTCATCTAGAACAGTGTTTCCCAACCTTTTTTTCCAAAAGAAAGGTCCGAAAAAAATTTGACGAACCCCCTTATGTAGTCGTTAATGACAGGTAAAAGAAAGCAATAAAATTTGATAGAATATATATTTTTCATATTGCAGAATAATTGATTATATTAATCGTGAAACATTTAAACAAAACATTAATAAGGCTAAAATGATGGCTATAAAAGTTGAAAACAAGACAAATTTAACAAACTGGTTCTTATGTTTTACATTTGGAAAAGCTCTTAATGGGATATTTGTGGCTGTTTGATAGAACAGAGCAATTCAAAGTTAGGCTCAATATCTGACAATTTCAGTCTTAGATCAGGTTCTGCATTTAACCTGTTTCTGTATTTATCTTTCAGATAAGTATATGTTGAAAATCCTTTCTCGCATAGATATGTTGTGCAAAATGGTAATAGAACTTCAATGGCTTTTTTTGACAGAACAGGATATTCATTTTGTATACTGAGCCAGAACTCAATTAAAGATTGATTTTTAAAAATTGCTTCTAGGGAACTGTCACAAGATAACTCTATGAGTTTTTCTTTTTCCAGTATATTTAGAGAGGTTTCTGAACTTACATTTCCTTGAAATGGATTACGTATCCAGTTGTTTGAGATGGATATATTGCATCTGTTGGGAAAATAGTCATCGAAAGTTAATCGAAGATAGTTCAGATGTTCACATATACTCCTTTTAATGTTTTCGTCAAGTTTAATTGAATTTTCTGATAAAAAAGTGCTGACAGAATCGAAACATCCATACTCATTCATCTGCAGGCATTGAATCCAAAAATTAATCTTTTTCAACATAGCCTCAATTCTATCATGTACACTGAAAATGGTGACACCCTCGCCTTGAAAAGATATATTTAATTCATTCAGTTTACAAAAAATGTCAGCTAAATACGCAAGCTTTTGCAGCCAAAGAACATCGGATATACAAGAAGACAAATGAAACGGATGATCAATAAAAAATGCTTGAACTTCAGACTTCAATTCAAACAAACGCGTCAAAACTTTACCACGGGAAAGCCATCTAACTTCTGTGTGAAGTAGTAAAGAAACGTGGAAACTTCCAAAATCCTCACAAAGCGTACGGAATAGACGGTAATTTGTAGCACGCGATTTTATAAAGTTCACAATTTTCACAGCATCACTTAAAGTAGTAGATAACTCTGTAGGAATACGCTTACATACTAAAGCTTGTCTATGAATACAACAATGAGTCCATTGAATTTTCTCGTTGATCTTCTTCACCCGTGCCACAAAACCAGAAAATTTTCCTGTCATTGATTTTGCACCATCTGTACACACACCTACACAATAAGACCAGCTTATTTCATTCTTTTCAAAATACCCATTGATCATATCGAAAATCGCTTCTCCAGTTGTGTAGGTTTTCAAAGGTTTTGCAAATAGTACATCTTCTTGAACAATATTCGTAAAAAGATATCTAACGTAGACAAGCAAGACTGCGGCATTTGTTACATTCGTCGATTCGTCAAGTTGAATTGCAAAATAATTCAATTTTATTCTTTTTAGAAGTTCGTTCTCGACATAATTAGCCAAATCATTAATTCTACGCGACACCGTGTTGTTTGATAAGGGAACTAGCTCAATTTTCTTTGCTGCCTTTTCCCCAAGCATACATTTGGCGATATGTTTCGCACATGGTCCAATTAAATTTTCTGCTATTGTATGCGCTTGTCCAGATCTTGCAATTCTATAACTTACTCGAAATGATGCTTCGAGGGCCATTTTACTATCTTCGTTTGAAGTCAAGAAAGAAGAAAGGCTACCCTTTTTGATATCTGCTAATTTTCTTTTGAAATATTCAAGAGGTTTATCTTTGTATGTCGGATGTTTTGTTTCAATATGTCTACGAAGAAGTGATGGTTTTAAACTGCTGTTGGCAAGAACTTCGTTACATATAACACAAAGCGGTTTAGGTTCCGACTCATCCCCAGTAAAATGAAAACCCAATTGTAGATAGTCGCTGTCATATTTTCGCTTTTTCCCTTTTCTATCATCATTTCCTTTGTTTTTCGTCTGGTGAAACGGTACCTCACTACAACTTTCAGTACTACCATCTCGATTATCATGTCTCGTTTCTAAACGACCCGTTTTTAACCATCGATCCATACTAAAAATAATAAAATTAATAACTATTAAATCATTTACACGAGAACTTGACGGTCACAGTATCACTATCACTCAAGCTTTACAAGTGCTAAGCCTATGTATGAACGTCGGTTAATACAACACTACTCTCCCAGTTCCCGGTTGTGAACAAGTATCTAATTCTAAAATCTGTAGTAAACTGCCTTAATTTGACATTTATTTCCAATTGTATTGTAAAATAGTTATTTTCGATACGTATGCGTAAAGTGAGGTTTTCGAGTAGGGTGAAATTGAAGCACGAGTCTAAGAGACTGACGCATACACAACGAGATCGAGTGCGCTGTGTATCCCCACGAGCCGTGAGGCGAGTGGGGATAAGCGCACGAGATCTCGTTGTGTATGTGTCAGCCTCTTTAGCGAGTTCTTCAATTTCACCCTACTGGATACCTCACTTTACGCATAAGTATCGAACATAATTTTTTATAACGACGAATTCTAAAGTTTTGTAGATAGAAAAGAATTAATTATTTCTAAAAAAATTTTAGAAAATAGTAAGGTTAGTTTATTTCCTCGCACACTTGATCCAGTTGAAAATCACTACTTATTTACTTTCACGCACGCTGCTGTACTTTCACGCACGGTGTTGTACTTTCACGCACGCTTACTATAGATCGTTATACCATGCTCTGAATACGGTTCTTTACGCCCGCCATACAACGCTCGAATATTGAACTTTAGAAGCGGGAGTTATAAAAAAAATATATTACATAGAAGGAAGAACTGCTGCAATGATTTTAAATATAAAGCAGAACATGATACTAATCACATTGATAAAATGTTTTAAATATAAATAAATGTTTGTAATAAAAAGATGAGTAAATTATAATGTATAAAATTGTTGATATAATTTTATATTGATGAAGTAATTTTGAAAAACAAATAAGGAAAAAAGAAATGAAAATATTGAAATTTATTATAGATTTCTTAACAAACAGGCAGCGAACAATCTGTTTTACAGTGGGTATGTTCTTTAATTTTTGTGTTTTTGTTTTGTTTTTTTTGCTTGTGATTTCTTTGGCGTTTTAAAAAATCCGCCATTACAATATTATTGTATCGGTTGGGAATCACTGATCTAGAAGATGACTAGGTAGACCGTAATACGGTGAATATTTTGAAGTCTTTTATTGCCTTTTTTTAATCATTTTATTAAGCGAAAAAATTAAAACTTTTGATATAGGCCCATTTTTTTGGACGTGTTTTTCAATAGACCTCAAAAGAAAGAGAAAATATGTATTTTATCCCGGTAATCGACAATTTTAGAGTGACCTTGAATTGTCTTTGGTCTCGCAAATAATTTGTATTTAAACTACAAAGACCAGTCTCACAGTTTTTTAGAGATACTTGTCTCTGGAATTTTGCACAGACCACGTCGGTCTCTCCTTTTTTCGCACAGATTTCATTAGCACGGAGTTGTCTCTCTAGTCTAAAACCGACCAGAGATTTGATTACCTATATTTTAATGAATACAAATTTTATTTAACAGCAAAAGATTTTGTGGTTAGTACTATTACCCTTAGTATGTATAAAAGAGAATCGCCTGGTTATGATGCAATACAACCTCAAAGACGTAAGAACGTTAAAAAAGCCAATGAAAATTTTGGTGGCAATTTAAAATCGTCATTTATGACAAATAAAAAGACAATAAGAGGGTTATTTTTTAGTTTCCCTTCTGCTTTTAAAATTAGCTTCGTTATTTTATTTTGTTTTACGCATTTTGTAGAAAATAGGGGAGTTTTTATTTTTATCACTCACCATTTACCTAGTCGCACGTTTTCACATCGAAGAGTAGATCAAAAAGTAAACGCTACAAAATGCGCCAACGTTAATGAAAATTTTATAACGGGAATTTGGTCTAAAGCTGTATGCTGTGTAGTGCTAGAGGTGTTACTGAGCACCATCAGGCCTTAAAAGAGCAAATAAATCAACTTTTTTTTGTAAGATATTTATTTGAAATATTTAAATATACACAGGTATTAAAAAATTCGAAACAGTACTTCTTTGTCTTTGTTGATGTTTTTAATTGAAATTAACATTGATATATTTATAGATATATTTAGATTTATTTAAATTTCGATAAAACAAGTGCTGTAATTGAAAAGTGCCTAATAATTTCCAAAAATTGTTCAAAGTTCAAAAACAAAAAATCGTTCCAAAATATTTTGAAAATTTTAATTCTAGACACATGCTTGGACCCTTAGTTATTCAAACACAAACAACTGAAAAAATTCGAGCAAAACCAAGAAAGGGGCTCAATGTTTACAACACACATTGAGACAATTTCAGGATGTATATAATATGTGTATGTGTGTGTGTGTGTAATTTCACATGCATTAGGCAACAATAAAATTTTTGGTGTTGATTAAAATCCTTTCAATAAATACACAACTATAATACTAGAATACTAGATTAATATTGGTTCAAATTTTCGACGAAAAATTTGACACTAGTTTAGATCAAAATTCCCTGTTTAAAATTGTTCGGAAAACTCGAATTGGTGCAAATGGAATTTCATTTTTTTTTCTTTATACTAAGTATTAATTAATAATAAATACATGACTAGGAGAATTTCTAAATATTTACAATAATCACATTAGTTTGCGTATTAGCAGCTAGTGAAAGAATATCGAGCGAGATTCCCTCCATTATTATCCAGCTTTAAATAATGGAGAGCAAGAGAGAATATTAATTATACGGTGCAGTCCTAGCCCATCATCCTTTGGCGATGATGGTGCTTTACAGAATAGCACCGTTCAAATCAATCTTTTTGCACAAAAGAAAAACTAATCTATTATCAATTATTACTATATAATTCAATATGTACAGAGTATAATTTCAAATCCTAGATGCTTAATGCAGTTTTCTTTTCAAAGAATTTCAAATAATTACAACAAATTTTACATTTATACAAGAAAACATTTAGATTGTCTTTTCGGGAATAATTGATGATTCGTTGCGAATTATTTACAAGAAAAAAAAAGAAAAATACAAAAAAATTTCTCAAAATTGTCGTTAACAATCGACAATCTTATCAAAAAGGGGCTCAATTAGGATCAAGACTGTCGATCGTTTGAATTTGAGAAATTTCAACAGCTAATTTATTGCCCTGTTTTCGAATTTTTATTAATAAAATGATTGTAATTATTATTATCATTATTATTATTATTTTGTTTAATTAATATTGAAAATATCAACAAAAAACATTTACAACAATAATAATAACAATAAAATGGAATGTCATGCATGATATGTCTTTTATTTTCTTTAGCGATTTCTTTATGATTGACTAATATAATTTTATTACTTTAGCCAGTTTACGAAGTCAACACCGCAACTGTAATAATTTCAATTTATTGATTGTTGATTATTTACAATTTAATGATTGTTTTTTTTTATTACTATTATTAATTGGAAGAATAAATATAGATCTTTGTTGGATTATTATTAACATCTACAAAGTTCTAGTGAAAAAATATATGTTGAAATTTATCTAAACATTTAGTAAACGTATTCTTTTTTATACAATGAGCCATAAAGTTTGGTAAAATTTCAAAGCATGATCAATTTGAAAAATTAAAGGAGAGTATTATCACATTTTAATATTTAGGTACTACAAATACAATTATTTTATTAAAAATCTTTGGATATTTTGACTATAATAATTTTTAAAGTAGATTCCGAATATATCCTCGATTTCGATTTTGTACAAATCGCAATAGAGAATTTCAATAATAATAATAGAAATATTAAGGCATTCTTTTAGAGAAAGATAGTGATAAAACGTGACTTTATTGCTTTTATCCTTCCGTCTACACGATAGTTCCTAAATTCGATGAGACAAGTCTGAATTGTTCTTGTCCTAGAATTATTTATTTAGTATTGAATTAATTGATTTTTTTAAAGATTAATTACGTTCTAGATAAGTGGCTAATTCATGATCATCCGATTGTAATGCTAATAATCTTGGAGTTAATCCACGATGATCGGTGATATCTAATGATGCACCGCCAGCAACTAACATACAACAGATACTTCGCCATTTGTATGCTGCAGCTTTGTGTAGGGCGGTTTGGCCTCTAAAATTTGATATCACAACAAGAATTATTCAAAAACTTGTCGACAATATAGAGACGGTTATTTTTTTTGCAATAAAATACCCTCAATCTATCGAAGTTTATCGAAAGTGAATTAGAAATTGCGACTGTTGCAATGGGAAACTTTTAATTTCCTTTAGAAGTGTACCTAATATGTGAGAAGGAAAAACTTTTTATTTTTGTTGTCAGTTAATGATGGCAACTTCCGAACTTCTATAAAATGATAAATTACCCGGAAAAATCCACGTTAGAGAAACTAACAGATAAAGGAAAGTTTTTAATGTAATTTCCTTTTCCAATGGTTTCACGTTAACGTTCATTTCATGTATTTTTCAGCGCGGTAGAATGCGTATTGTAAAATTGGAACGGCAACTGTTTGTTAGTATTATTTGAAAGTAGTGCCTTTGTAGCTAATATGAAAATTTAAAGATTTACGTTAGTTTATCGATCATAGGTCTCCATTGAATGATCAGTAGAAGGGCAATAGATCAAATTCATATTTTTGGGTTCTTTTTGGTCACGAATACCTTTAATAGAAGTCTAGAGAAAATTCCTATATTGCTTCGGTTTTTCCCGTCGATGAGAGACAAGCCTCTCTCTCATCTTGTCTGTAGTCTCGTTTTTATACTTTTTTTCCGTGGGACGACAATATGAGGAGCCGCTTATCCAAAATTGAGACAAGGCTTTCTTGTCTCGTAATAATTTTACGATAAGTAGATTTTTATCGTCTCGTCAAGACTCGACGAGGCCAAATACAGTGGCAACACTACTTTCAAATTTACCTGCCAGGTTAGCAGCCTCGGATCTAGGGGGATGGGGGCAAGTCGGGGTACCCGCTCCGGTACAGGGGGGCCAGAATCATAAATAAAATGATCAAAAAAATAAAAAATAAAAAATAATGTAAAACAAAAAAAGGAAGTAGTCAAGCCAGATGGTCGGCTAAACACCAAACTATTACTGCTCTATTAAATAATTTACCTCACAGCTCTAGAAGAAATTGAAGAATCCTCTCTAGCCGCAGAATCTAAGTATGAAGCTGGCCATTTGCTACATGCGGTGATGCATTTTTAATTTATCCTCAAACTAACGATTTGGGATAATATTCTTCGAAAGATTAATAGAGTGAACGTTGAAATACGAAAAGAGGATATTATCATTTCGCGTTCTGTGGCGTTAATACAAGGTTTTGTTAAGATGTTATAAGGAATGGGAGAAAAACCAATAGAACATTGGAGCAAAAAATCTATACCTGTATCAGAAAAGTAAGAAATCGAGCCAATCCTTCAAAACAAACGAATTGCCAAAAAGAAATGGCAACACGACGAAATCTGCGAGGACGAATCAAGAACGCTAGATCCGACTGGTTTGTTTTTCAAAGATTTAAAAGTAGTGTTTGACAAAATTCCAAGAGAAACTGAAACAAGGGTAGAGAGCACAAAGAGTCTACATGGAAATTTTGTCTTCCTAAGTAACCACGCGTTTTTAAAAATGTCGACTGAAGATCTGCAAAAAAATGGAGCCGGATCTTGCTCGAATGACTTGAATCCATTTGATTTTTGCCAGGAACTTGCCGTTTTCAAAGAGCTAGTAACTGAAATTGATGAAAAATCAAGTGCATTCGACCTGTTACAACATCTTTACAAGTATGACTTGCAAGAATCCTTTGCTAATGTTATATAGTCTAGCTTTAAGAATATGTTGCACATTACCTACGACATCTGCAAGTTGTGAGCGAAGCTTCAGCAAACGAGAAATAATTAAAACCTATCTGCGTACAACAATGAGTCAGGAACGTCTATCTGGCCTCGCGATTCTAGCCACTGAAAATAAAACTGCCTTTGAGACGGACTTTGATGAGCTAATAGATTCTTTCGCAGAAAAGAAAGCATGCCGTGTAAAGCTGTCTTGATTGTCTGTCGTCTTTCCAGATTATGTGTTTCTATAATATACATAATTTTTTGTCACACAAATGAAAGAGTTATTAGCTAATAGGTAATAAAGAGTGCAAATTTATTAAAGGGTCCTTATTGTTCCGGTCACAAAAAAATGCAACCCATTATATATTCCTGAGTTTTTTTGAACTATTTATCTCAAACAATGGTGGGGGGGAGGGTACTATCAAGTTTCTGCTCCGGTTTGAAAAAATCGTAGATCCGGGGCTGCAGTTTAGAACCTCAACGATGTCCTGCTAAACAGCAAGAGGCACATATTGAACGGTGCACCAACTCGCTGTTAGGACTTGCACAAGCACTGATATTTTATCAGTTTTCTTAAAGAAAAATACATACTAATAAAAAGAAGACACGCAAAGGACAAATTTTTTCTACGCATGCAAAATTTGAATGAAAACTTTAAAATGCCATCTGGCAATTTAGCACCGATTCTACCCGTCCGTCTATCTAATGCAAAAAGCTAACGTAAACCACCATTAATTAACAACACCCCAATCTCTATATTGCCGAATTGATTAAATTTACTCATTTCAATTTAGAATAAATGAAATTATCAACTCACAGACTGATGTCTTTAATATCGAGTATTGATGATGGTGCATAACTAATCAAATACTTGACAATATCTTTATGGCCGTATCTTGATGCATAATGTAACATTGTTTGTCCAGCTGGATCTTTAGTTAGTAACGAATATCCTTGACTGTGCAATTCTTTAACCTGGAAATAGAACACAGAGGCACACAAAAAATTAACCACAAATCAATTATCGGTTCTCTGTTTCTATTTGTGTTATTTGAGAAACAACACAAATGTACGAAAAGAAAAATTGAAATTGGTGGAAAACTCACCGTTTTTAAATCACCCAATTTAGCTGCTTTCAACAATGTTTCATTTGGTCGGTCCGGAAAATCTCTAGAAAACAAAAGGAGAAACGCAAAAGAAAAACAGTATAAATCTCTTTATCCGTTTTGTAAAGTTTATAAATATTTTGTTTTAGAAGAATGTTCGATGTGCATTCAGAAATGTAAAAACTGATCTTACCTAAAAGTACTGTAAGATTCTTGAGATAAACCAAATAATCGCTCAGTGATGCTGCATGCACATTATTAATTTAGTGTGAAAAATTGTAAAGAAAATGCACGGAAATTAACGAGTGTTTTAAGAAGTCTCTCAAACAGTGTTTAAAGGATTAAAGGAGTTATTTTAATCAAACTAATTTTTTAATAATAATAAGGAGATTTTATTCTAAAACATGCTAACAAGATCGTGATTAAATTTATACATTATCTCAGCTTCCTCCCCAAAAATTTAAACAAAATTCTACATGCAGACTTATCGTTTATAACAATGATAATAATTGGTCATCAAAGAAAAGGTGGATATTTCTAGACTTACAAAATAACGCAAGCTATCTATTTAAAGCTGTAACTACACGCAAATACAAAAATTCAACGTGTAGGCACAACTCTAATTTGTAAGATTCTTATTAACTAGAAATAGTAGGAGGTTTTTCATTCAATTTCAATTAAGGGTTTCGTATAAAAGTACATTAAAGCCAAGATAAAATTCAAATACCTTCGAATTTTCACGTTATCAGGTGAAATGCGTGCAATTTGCTTATCACCATTCTCTTCCCCACCACCACCACCACCACCATCGCTATGATGTTGTTCTGTTGGTGGCGTTGGTATGTCTTCGGGCGATTGCAAAGTTTTCGGGCTCATTGGCGGTTGATCACTAGGTGAATCTAAACTACCTTCATCACTATTGATTTTAAAACGTCATCAACAAATTAATTATATATCTTGTTTTTAAGTTAATCAATTTTACCTAACACGCATTTCTGGAATAATATACGATGTTTGATGGTTGGAACTGGGTGATGGGTTAGCAGTTTCATCTTCTGGCGTTTGTGGCATTGTACCACCGCCACATTCTAATATATATAAATTATCAGTAGCTATATCACATACATAATGGAGATTCTCTTGGGCTTTATCTATACGAAAGAAACGTTCCGCTGTACAAGCTATAATTAATTAAAAAAAAAACAGAGAGAAGAAAAAATTAATGATGATTTTTTCATTCTGTTAATTATATATGGCTTTAATTACAGTCCAAAAAACACCAGTCTGGTGAAATGTTCGGAATTTCCTGGCAGTCTTCGATGAATTTATTAATCAATCCACGGACTTGTTCTAAATCTGAAGCTGGATTGACTTCAATCGTACCAATGCTTATTCCTGCAAGAAATTCAATTAAAAACGTAATTAATGGATGCCATCGAAACATTTTAATTATAAGTTCGATAATTATAGGGAAGATAAATTGATGATTCGTTTAAAACGAGTATAGGCTGCCTACAAATGAACTAAATTGACATATATAGGGTGTCTGGCTTAAGCGCGAACAGCGCCAATTAAGCAGCTCGTAGACTAATCACAAATAATTTTCATTGCAGTATCTCCAGTTGACCTATAACTAGTTTTCGCTTGTTTTGTTTAGCTAAAGAGACGCATTCTTATGTATTGCCAGAACTGTATAGTGTTACCTGCTTGCGCTAGTAGATCTTTGTCGTAATGATGTTGTTCATAATCCGCCATAGTAATCTTATAAATACAAATTTTTAAATTATCTAAAGCCGTTTGTGGTGCATTCAATTTGCCACATTTACGTTTCGCCAACATTGGCGCTTTATTCAGTAATGATAAATTAATTATTGATGGTTTTAATTTGCATGCTTCCCCATCAACTTGCATCGGTATTGTTTTGGATGTTATAATTTTGGCTGATCGACATTGTGTTATACATGTACCATGACCACCGGCTTGTAATAATGGCTGTAATTTAAATAATTGATTTTTTTTTGTTTTGAAAAAATAGATATGAATGTGTTACAAGTTGATACGTAGTCAAGCCAACAACTTCAATTAGACCATCTTCGGTGCTAGGTTCTGATGTGCCCATTGATCGATTCCATGGACGTGTTCCACCACCATAACTATAAAAATTCAATTATTTCACAATTCGATTTATAGATTTGAGTTGTAATCGCCCACCTGGGAATGTTGAGAAAAACAATCGCATGTACTTTGAGCTCCTTCAATTTCGGTGTCAGATCTTTACCATCACATTCTAGTGTCACGAAATCGGCTAGACCTTTCCATTTGCGTTTTAATAGATCTTTACCGCCCATTTGGCCGTAAAACATTTTGTTCCGTAACCGTGAATTGAATCGTTCCGGATGAGCCTCTGTGAAATTGCCCAAAAAATTATAAGGAACTATTCGAGACGTTTGACGAATATAACAAACCTCTAGCTTCATGAAATTCTAAAGCAATATGCGCATCTACGCCTAATGAATAGTAATTGTTTACAACATTCAATGGTAGATTCTCTTTGCCGATTTCATCTGTTTCAATGTCTGGATTTCGTTGGACCTCTAATGACCATCGGTCTAATAACACAGTCTCACTAGCACTTATGTTGGTGAGTATTTTCGAGATTGGTTCATCTGTGTAGCCCTAAACGATAAAAACGAACATATTAACGATAATGTATAAATCTGTACGTCTTCAGTCGAGGATGCTATCCGATTTTAACAATTATTAGCTACTTGGGTCATTAGAATGCTCAAATTCGATTCAAGTGCTTTGATTGCACAACATAGCTGTTAGATCGTTATAGTAGAACGTTTATTATTGATTTTATTGTTCGTAGCAGGATCGGCTCCAGACTGGAATGTGTCCTGATGTCGAGCCAAATCATGTGTGATTAATGTAAAATTTGTTGAGTGGGAATGGAACTTTTTCAATATTCGAAACATTTCAAACATATATGAAGCTGACCTAGTTTGTGGTAAAAAAAAATATAAAAGCGCCTCAATTCTTATTGTTATTGATATTTTTTGATAAAATCTGATTAAAAGTTAATCATTAATAACAAAGCAACTATTAATTAAGCACACAATACGTGCATTATGAATAGAATTATTGTAATATCAACAAGAATTTGTGAAAATTTCGCTAGCATTTAATTAATTCCAGCACAAATTCCATTATTAATCATTACCGCATTAGGATTATTATGAAAAATGATGTTGAAATTTCGATTAAAATTTAATATGAATTAAATTTTAACCAGAATTTTCATTATTGTGCTATTATTAGATAGCTAGATAAACTATTTGTTTGTTGTTGGAATAGATAACGACCCAATTGAAAGTTTTATTATTTTTATTAAATTTTTTCGTTTCGGTAAAGATCTACTTACTCCACCCCATCCTAAAGCTCTGGCTAAATCATTTCCTGTTCCTAATGGTAATACACCAACGGCCGGTGCTGGTGATATGCCGATTTGATCGATAACACTCAATACCCATCCAACTGTACCATCACCACCGCACGCCAACACACGCAGATTAGGCACTTTCTTAAATAATTCTAAGCCCATACGTGGACCACCTTGTGTCAAATCGAATACTTGTCGTGGATTCAATAGCCATTGGAATTTTTGTAATAATTTCAAACCTTGATTGCCACCCGATTTTGGATTGATGAAAACGATAACTGGTGTGACGTTCGCTGATGGTATTGGTTTGATGGCAAATGTTCGATGTTCTTTATCCTTTGGAGACACAAAAAACAAATCAATCAATTTTTTTGTAAAGTTATCTTAAACTTTTCATTAGGACGGTATTTCAACGATGAGTTAAGGAGTTCATATACCAGTGCGAGAAATCCGCAACGAAAAAATCGCGATGGCGGCAAATGAAGGGAAGCCGCAACGGCGCGAATTCACAGCGGCTGTTGACAGCGTTTTTATCATCGCGCCTTCTCATAATGTCAAAAACAGCGAAAATAACAGAAATTGTCCGAAATAATTTTATTGTATATTAGGGTAGCCCAAATAATAATCGACTATTTTTATTTTTTGCGTCTCCTACGAAAAAATGTTAGTTTATCACGTTTTAAGAACCGTCTCCAAAAATCAGCTCAATAAAATTTCTTTAGGGGTCACTCAAGATTTTTAAAAATTTTAAAAATTGTCAAAATTCGATTTATTTTTAAATTTTTTTTTGCTTGTGACGGTAGAATTGTGTACACCAAGAAAAACAATGTTTCTCAAGTTTTTAGCTCAAAATACTCATTTTTAAAGGTCGCTCATAATTTTTTCCTTTTCAAATTTATTGCTTTTGATGTTTTAGAGCGAATTTAAAATTAAACCATACTTTCAGTGTTATGTTTCATTTTTTTCCTGTCTCGTGGTGTATTCTTATCGATTACCTTACTAAATGAAAGTAAAAATCTAAATTAACTCTTAATATGAAGATTTAAAATTTAAAAAAAAATGAATTTTGACTGTTTTTGAAATTTTTAAAAATCTTGAGCGACCTCTAAAAAATTTTTTTTTAGCTGATTTTTTGAGAGGGTTCTTAAAACACGATGAAATAACATTTTTTCATACGAGATTCAAAAAATAAAAACAATCGATTTTTTTGGGCCACCTATTGTACAGGGTGGACCATTTTCGATTGTTTTGCAGGGTATCTCCTATAAGGAAAGCTCGAACAAACTAACAGATAGCTCATTCCTGTCCTACTTTTTCCTGACTAGTCAGATGGTGTAATTAGATTTTTGCTATGTTCTTTTGTTTTCGAGTTATGGCCGTTTTTTCACATTTTTGCGATTTCTAAGATGCCTAATATCTCGTAGGTTTTCAAAAAAATTGACACTTTTTCCACAGCTTCTAGTGTAGTTTTTAAAGCTGATTCTATTTAGCTAATTAGATTTTCTCTAGCTCTCACCGTTTTTGAACTATAACACAAACTTATGTTTTTTTAAATGGAACCTATATTTAATTTATCGCTCATTAAATTGCTTATTTTTTTCTGATTTCGAATATATATACTTTGATATAGTTATTATCAAAAATGCGGGAGTTATTTTGAAAATTTCGATTTCGCAAGTAGTGATTACAAAAATTACACTCGAAAGGACTTTAGAGTGCCATGAAACAAATTTTACTTATAGACCTTTTCACCGTGTGATGTGCGCAAGCGCAGTCGCCATATTGAAATAGCGGTAATTCAAAAGTTTCGTACAGTTTTGATCAACAATGTATGTAAAAGCAATATTATCTGTACAAACAAATCATTTATTCGAGAAAATCATGGATGGTGTTTCACTGATTGATAACTTTGTGAAAGCACATAATTTGTGAATAATTAAAAATGTGGTTGAAATGTCATAGACGTCCACAAAAAGGGGAAAAAGGTGACCTAATTGAGAGTAAGGTGTACCGGTAATTATGTATTATAAAAAAAATAAAAACAAATAATAATTATAATTATATTCCAATTAAAAAGTAAATCAAAAATTGATAAAATAATATGTATTCCCTTTAAATGATGATTTATACCGTGTATCACTCTTACATTCTCCATAAGAACACTGTCTCGTTGCTCCTTTTTGTAGAGATAACATTATTATATTCGACCGAAAGCATTTATTTTCCAATTAATACACTTATTTCTTTATTTTTTCTTACTTTGATTTGAATGAATATAATTTATTTAATATTTGTTGACTTTAATTATTCATACACGGGTATTTTAACGTGCTTATTTCCAAAAACTGTACGAAAAAGATGGCTGTATTTGACGCATGCGCACAAAAAAATTTTATGATGAAAAGGTCTATTGCAAAATACGAAAACAAAAGAATAAATAAATAGCAACCAAAATAATAGTTCGTTGACAAGCCAAAAAACGATTGTTTCTTAGCACTCTAAAGTGTTTTCGAATATGATTTTAGGCATGTTTCCCTTCGAAATCGAAATTTTTCAAATAACTCTCACATTTTTGAAAATAACTATAGCAAACCACATATATTTGAAATCAGAAAAAAATAAGCAATTTAATGAGCGATAAATTAAATATAGGTCCCATTTAAAAAAACACAGGTTTGTGTTATATTTCAAAAACGGTGAGAGCTAGAGAAAATATAATTGGCTAAATAGAATCAGCTTCAAAAACTACACTAGAAGCTGTGGGAAAAGCGTCAACTTTTGTGAAAGCCTACGAGATATAAGGCATCTTAGAAATCGCAAAAAAAATGAAAAAACGGCCATAACTCGAAAACAAAAGAACATAGCAAAAATCTAGTTACACCATCTGACTAGTCAGGAAAAAGTAGGACAGGAATGCACTAACCATTATTCTGTACGAGCTTTCCTAATAGGAGATACCCTGCAAAACCATCGAAAATGGTCCACCCTGTATATGACTGACAACATTTAGATTACAAAAAAAAGATAAAAAGATGAAACTTGTGGCAAAATCAGACAAAAATGAACGAAAATGGTAATTCTGTTCCGTAAATACCTATACTCTATTCACTGAGAGAACGGACTTTTTTGACAGCTTTTGACAGCCTAGTAACCAACTTGATAGAATAAAATTTCCTATATTTAGTTCTAAACGCAACTAGTTGTAGCTCTTCCAAGCATTTGGCAGCCATTTTACCTAACGCATTGAAGAAATTTTCTGTGAGAAAATTTTTTATTCTATTTATTGTATATCAAAGTGGCTTTCGCCATTGCCTAATAGCAGTGGCGGACCGTGGGTTGTTAACATGGAGGGTCAAATTTTTGTAATTGGTACCTAGGGTAGTAGGCAAAAACTACCGCCAATAAAAAACAGAAATACACCTTAAATGGGCTTGTACTTCAAATCAATTCTTCTACTTGTCTGCAAAATAATTGATCACTTTTTCATTAAAAAACACTCATTTCGAAAAGGAAAGCCTCCCGTATTTCGATTTTCATACGCACATATACACCACACAATTGTACATGATAAACTAAATCCCAATCTAAATTTAGAAAAAAACTCTTTCAAATGCATTTTTCCAATACCAAGAACAATAATATAAACATAACCCTAGAGAATTAGTGATTTAGAATCTTCGGCCGTCGACTTAATTGTAGATAGAGGACTGAAAGGTTGTTCTCTCTTGTACTCGAAAAAGTCGCTATATCTGTCACTGTTTCTCTTTACATGTATTCCCCCATATACCATAAGAACTGTGTATGGTCAAATTGAACTTAAGGCCCGATAGTAATCTAACCGCTAAACAAATACTACCGTTATAGAAAATTGAAAGCATGTACGATCTAAAACTTAAATTAGGATTAATAATAGGACATTTAGGCATAAAAAAGGTGAACCTTAATGGCGAAAATAATTACATTTATTATAATTAAATTAAGTTTAGTTTCAATTTTTTTGAGGGGGCATCGACCAAATGACCATAACGAGAAACCGCCACTGCCTAAGAGTATTTATAATTTTGTTTTCACAATTTTCGTAGCTATTTTGTAAGTAATTTTGAATTTTGCGTCATAGAACTAGTAACTTATCTAGTTACAAAAAAAAGTTCGTTTTTCCCTGAATTTACTGTACAACAATTTTTATATTTTATAAATTGTTAAATACGAATGAGATTGCATGTGGAACACAAACTTAGTTGCCGCTGTCAACGCGTTGCTGTGAGTAGGCATGCGAATTCCGCTGTTGAAGCATAGGCCGACTTTTCGTCGCCTCTGCCGTTAAGGATTTTTCGAGTTGCTGTGTGGGATTCTCTAAAATAAATTTCTACTGTCGAGGCGTTACGTCGGTTTCAGAATTCAAAGATGCTTCAAGACATTGCGCTCGGTCATATTGAGCGAGTCTTAAACTTTTCTTAGGCCCGATTCTACAGTCGCTTTATTCCACCTGATATTCTACCAGAAATTATTTTACTCCGTACGGAGTATCGGACGGAATACGATTGTAGAATCGGCCCTTATAAGCTAAGAAAAAATGCCATCAATCTCAATTGCATAATGACTATCAGTCAATACTAAAGTCTTTCAGAAGATTAGGGAATTCGGTAATATAATATTGAACCCTTTGCAGATTTATTACAGCTTGGTTTGAAAAGACGTAAAGGTAAGCTGTTAATACGTAAAGTACGGATGCTATACAATTCCTAGCGACCGGTCCGGTTAATTCCGCTGGACATTCCGATAGAAATTTTCTTTCTACCAATCAAGAGTAACACGCTGTTAGGACATTCGATAACTTTCGGCTGTAGTTTATCTCTTTTTCTATTGACTGTTTTCGATGAGTTGACAAAGATAGTAAGATTCGACTAGAACATGTGAGGATAAAGTGGGGGATAAGTATAACAACATAATCGATCCTAAACAAGTAGATTTTTAGATCAATAATAAATAAAAATTTCCCAACGTTGCATTCCGTAACATAAACATGCACATTACTTGTTAGACTACACCACTATGCGTGATCTGTCAGACAAAAAACCTCATGAAACTAGCCAGTGATTAGTGTCTTTCAGCAAAACGGACAAGATGTTCGTGCATAGAAGGGACATACCGCATCTTTTTTGAACATTATGTGGGCTGTGTTGAAATTTCCCCCATGAGATGTTACAGATGTACCTGTTATAAATTACTCCTTCACAAATAACAAAAAAAAAAAAACGGCGCAAACTTTTTAAGGAGCTTAAAGTTTTACCCTTCCGCCGCTGTCTTATAGCTTTAAGTCAGTTTTATAGCTAATAAAAAAAACAGAAATGTGTCTGTAGACATAGTGCACATAAAGTAACATCAAAGACAAGATCTCGATAATCCGGTATCCACTATTTTCTATGTAGTTCAATGCAAGAGAACTCAATTAAGGCAACATATTCGGGTTCGGTTGCAAAGTGTGCGTATATAACGTTGCTGCGATTACTTGTACTTGTGAAAACTAAATAGTTGGTCTGAAGTAAGATTTCGGAAGATTACAAAGAAGAATTAATTGCTTGTTCCAGGTGGCATCCAGAGGAGTAATTTCGTAGATTATAAGTACGTCACACAATGTGCGGTTTTAAAAAATACACAACGGCGCAATTAAACTGACTATGGTGACAACTGACAGGTATTAATATGCCCGTTTTAACCCCGTTAGAGGGTGAGTTTTCAAAAATCCTTTCTTAATGAGCGTTTACATCATGAAAGGTATATTCGTGCCAAATTTAAAGTCTATCGGAAGGATAGTTTCGAAGATCTCCTGATGAGTCAGTCAGTCAGTGGGAAGTCGTTTATATAGATATAGATTATAATTATCGTTACATATTGTTGTCAAACACAATAAAATCTGTAATAAGCGGAATGAATAGTAGGTCGACTTGATTCCTTAATAATACAATTTTATTTTATTCGTATTTGTTTTGAAACATATGTATACAAATTGTATAGAGTTTTTGTTGACATGTTTCTTTTATTTGTTCATGTAATGCCAGAACGGAAATTATATGCACTGAAAACTAGTAACAACGACGTCAGAAACTTTACTTTTATGTATTTGATATTGACTCACTTTTTATTGCTGTTATTATTATTATATTTAGTCAACAACAATTGTAAAATAATAATAAAAAATGAGCCATTTATCAAATTTTCAAAGTTCAAATGTTTACTATTTGATATTAGTTTTGCACAATTTTTTCCAATCTATAGTTTGGAATAATGGCTCATGTATTTGGTAGTTTTTTTTTTGTATGTGTCTAGATAGACGACGTTCAACATTATAGAAGTTTCAGACGTGTATTTAATGCTTGTAAGTTTCTTTTAAAAGATACCAGAATAGAAAAGCACAGCTTTTCAAGATACGATAATATAACTAAAAGAAAAACAAATAATTAGAGATGAAAATGGAAAGAAACGAACAAAAAAAAAACGTAGACATTTGTCTCATTAATTATAGCAGATTTTAATGAATTTTCTACGCTTGAGAATTGCCATTTTAAAATGACTTTTTTATATTTCATATTATATTTATCGAGAACTCTATCTCATAAATTAAACATTTCATATTAAATAGATGTATGTGTAGGTTTTAATGATTTTGCAAAGCTATTTGCTTAATAGTAATACAGCTCGTAAAAGGGTGGATAGTTTTACCAGGAACAGACCAGACTAATTACGTACACTTATTATTGGACAGCGGATCGATATCAGCAAATTTACTAGAAGAATTGCAACAATTGTACGGGGTGTCTGGTCTGGGCACGATCAATTACTGTTGTTTTTTTTTGCTTATGGTGGGTGACAAAAAGTAGAACTTGCTTTGTTAAACAATGAGATTATAATTTTGTACACAAATAGAAATCCCGAACTGATCGTGTGTTATTACCGAAACTGTTGTTCTCTTCCCACTGTTACTGCCCACTTTTTTTGGCAGATTTGAACGTCTATAAATGTTAGAATAATCGATGTGTGTATTTTAATAGGAGAAACAGTATACGTATTAGTGATCAATAGCGTGCACCTATTCGGTTTTCGTAGCTTTGATGCTTTAATTTATTGTATGTATTACAATTGGTGTGCCAATTTTATTTGGCTCTACAGTAATATCTCCACAACTATGCATACGATTCGTTTACATAGTATTAAGTTCTATTTTATTGACAATATACTCTTCTTATTATGTGCAAATAAAGTGCACCAGATATTAAAATATTTTAATGTCAGCTATAAAATTATTTCATATTAATAGAAAATTCGTTAGGAATGTTTATAGCAATTGAAGAGATGTCTGTAAATAATTAAAAGTTTAATGGAACATTGTTGGAATGTCTCTTAATCGTGTTTGAGTTTCCAAGAAAATTATCTAAAAACATTGTAATTATGTTGATTTTAGTAGAAATTGCTGAAATTTCAATCCAAGTTTGACAAAGTTTTGATAAGTTTCTTCCATTATTGTCAATTTTAAGTGAACGTGCAAAATCAGACTAAAGATAGAGCAAAGCTGACAATTTGTTGTTGATGGAGAGATGCCACATTCTTAATACTTTGCAATTAGAAGAAGATATTCATATCAACATCTACTGTAAGCGAAAAAACGAAAGCAGAATCTGTTGTGGTAATTACTTTAGTTTCCTATTGATTAAGAAACAATTCTATTTTGTGATTCTGTGTTTCTGATTTGGTCTGTAGAGTGATCAAATTGTGTCACCAAAATTAATGTTCGAAGAGCATAGTAGACCAAACTTACAAAGTTGGCTACAGAAACAGTAAAAAAAATCTGAAGTATCAAAATATGAAGTGGAAAGTGTATATAGCACTTACAAAAGAAGTCTAACAAGACCTCTTCAGCATAGAGAATAAAAAAGCCAAAAATAATGTACAAAGTGGGGAAAGTCATACGTTATTCACGAGCGGATAGTGTGGCGCCTGAGACGCACGCGGAGTGACCTAATTCCACCAGTGGATAAAGTGACTTTATCACTTTACCAAAAATGGAAGGAGTGGGTAAGATGGAAATTACCTAAAAACGTAAGACACGTGACATTCATATCATACGGGTCAGTCCATAAAAAGACATTAAATCTTTGAAATTAACAATAAAATTTAGACCGGTTCGTGCTAGCCAATAAAGTGAACATTTGCTTTGTTTATTTGCCAGCGGATTACTACAAAAACACTACACCTTTGCAGCGAAATAATTATCAAAAGGTAATAGTTATTTACTTTACAAGGTGGGAAAGTGACACTTTTGACAAGAGCGGATAGTTTCCGCGGGTGTGAAAAGACACTTCCCACCGTGCAAAGTACAACATTTTTTTTAATACTAACAATTGTTGGTTTGATCTACTTTTTACTATATTATTTATATATACAGGCTGTCTCGTAAGTAATGCAGTAGACTGCCGCGGCTCAAATCGCTCACTCACACACTTATGTTTTCAATTTTTTTTTCTGCTACAGCACGCACCTGAATGGTTATTGAATTTAATTAATAGTAAATTATCTATGCATCATATCGAAAAATGGTAAAAGACATTTCGAATCAGAATTTAATTTCATGTCAGACTCTGCAAGGTGGTCCATTACTTACGAGACATCCTATATATATATATTGAATCTATTATTATTATCTTATTACACACAAGGCCAAGGATATTATTACCAGAAAAGACGTTTGACGTCGAATTTATTTTGTTAAGGTAAATAACTATTTCTGTATATTTTTTCTCGACAATTCGAGAAGGCCATTGTTATCATTGTTTTTTTTTTGACCCCGAACAGCACCGAACAGCACAGTCAGACCGAGACAGTTGTGGTGTTCAGTTGGGTTTTATTTGTGGTACCTAGACGCAATTGTTTTTAATCGAAATTTAAATTCAAATTAACCGAAATTAATTTAAATCACTGGGAATAATTAATATATAATTTAATTGAAGACAGAGGCATTTTAATTCTCAGTTTTTTGTTTATTTTTTTTTCTTATATTCTAAAATTTAGTCTGTGTATTTTTGAATTGTTAAAAATGTGTGGTATTGAAAAAAAAATTGCGTCGATTTTGTCCCACAAAAAAGCCTGTTGAACATCATTTTTAGTACCCCCAATAGAAACTAAAAGCCAATAGTGAAGAAAAGTCACTTTTCTTCACTAGTCACTTTTCTTCACTAGTGAAGAAAAGTGTCACTTTACCATTAAGGTATTAGTAAAGTAAAGTCTACTTTCAACTGTTAGTATTGAGAAAATAATATTACTATTTTGTTTTACTAGTAAATATGTAACAAACGTAATAAAATGAACTGAGCTCAGTTTCGTTTCTATCCTTATTAGGACTGGCTCTTGGGCAAGTTGGAAATGAGTACTTTAGGGCAAGACGGTAACTTTTCCATCTTGACCTACATACCTTGTTTTAATTTGCTTTGATTTATTGCCTTCTAGATGGTCTTCAAATATAAAAGAAAAACTTATAGAGGATCTTGGACGGAAGAAGCAAAGCAGAAGGCGATGGAAGAGGCAAAGACTACAACAATCAGTTCAGCTTCAAAGAAATGCGGAATTCCGATTGGAACGCATTGTTACATCAAAAAAAGGTAATGCCTTCAGAAAGACTAAGCAAGTTTCCGGCTTTCTTTAAAGATCTTAAGCAGAAGATTTGCTATAGAACGAGACACGCTATTTTAGGCTCATGAGCTGTGTACTGATATCAGTACACAGAATTCTATATAGAAGATGATTGTTTCTTATGCATGAATTGTAAAATTAATGTTATTCTATAGGGGAGGGTGGGGCATAACGGACCCCCTCCAAAATTTGGTCAAAATTTTTTTTATGTTTTTTCATAAATTATGATAAATTCAATATATTTACAAATTTTTAAGCCATTATGCGATACTTGGGACATAATAAACCAACCAAAAAAATTATATTCTGGGAAAAGTAACCATGAAAAACACTTTATAAACGAAATTATTTTTTATTAAAATTATACATCACAATGATGACAGATATATTCATCAGAGTTTCGGCAAAATTTGTATGGGTTTGTTCAAGTTAGAGCAAAAGTAACCTTATTTGGTAGTAGAAAGCCACAAAAAGTAATTACCGGCTTAGGGGGTCCGTCATGCCTACCCACCCCTAAGTACATTCCATCTTGCTCGATAAAGCTTTCCACTTTACCCTCAAGATGAGAGCAAGAGGAAATATATCAAGGTATTACTTCAGGAGCCGTTATTGATTGTTTACCAAATATTAGATGTTATGAATTACAGAATTATTTTCTCTTAAGACTGATTAAAATAAAAGATATATGAAATCGTTTTATTCATTTTTACAACTTCCTTACTTTTTATTATTCTTCAGGTAATTTACCCTATTCTGTAGTAAGCCACTAGACTCTCATCTGTTTGATATTACCTATATCTAATAAGGACGGATGTATAAAGTCTAAAGCGACTAATAAGGATGTAAGCTCCAAAAAGTTCTATTAATTTTAGTCGGGATGTTTTCTACTAAACCTAACAGGCAAGCTTACACGATATTATAGCTTTTTGTTGTTAGCTTGTCGAGAATATAGTAGAAATAATGTGGACGATAAAAAGTCCAATTCCGGTTATTATCTTAATAATTGATCCTAATTGTTGTTGCATGGGATTCAACAATTAATTATTACAACAACTTGGGACACTCATATTAGTTTCCACCGTATTATTATTGTTTCACGTATAGGTCATGGTAGAATAAATAAACACGAGTCGATTCACTGTTGTTAAGTTGACTTTTCATTTTCATTTTTAAAAAAGATTTAATATTTTGAGGGAAGTTTTTTTTATATTCCTTTCCAATCGTAATAAGCCACAATTTCAAGTGAAAATTTTTTGGGAAACTTATTTAGTTTAAATTAAAATTCCTTAATTTAGTTTAGGTAATTGAAATTCATTGACAATCCGAGTTTGAATGAGTTCTGTCGGCCTTCTCCTTTATTTATTAACAGAATTGAATGAAAATATCAGTTATTGTATTAAATTTTTCCTCAGATTCATATTCATTTTCTACAGAAAACAATGACTTCTTGTAAACAATTTTTTATCAGGTTCCGCAATGAAATCACAACTGTCTGTAACTGACATAAATTTCATTTAATTCTGTTAATAAAGAAGAAAGACAACAAAATCGATTTAAAATTTGAATTTTAAGGTCTTATAGGAAAACTAAATAAGTTTTCAAAAAAATTTTCATTTGAAGTTCTAGCTTATGATTGAAAACGAAAGTAAAGACAATTACTTCTTAAATTGTTCAATTCTTTATAAAAGAAAATGTCAACGGTGCACAACTCAACGACAGTGAATCGCCGACCATCCGGATTGAGCCTTAACTATTTCAGACTACACGTTTACACTGTAAAAGTAGAAGATTTACAACTATAATAAGCACAAGACTTACCTTATCTTTACTTTTTCTTTTACTCGAAGTTCGTTTTTTTGGTGATTTTCTTAGACTCGACTTGAAACTACCTTTCCGTGGTAATTTCACAATCCATGATGGTGGCACTATAATGCTGCTGTGTACGCCTATGTTGTTTTTGTTTATATATAAAAAAAAATACACAACAAAACAAAAGTATCAGAATAATCTCTCAATATTAATAGTATAATAAACTAAATTAAACTTGACTCTTGTTTATTACATTTACCAACACACAAGTCAAGTTCAATTTAAATCACTATAAGTAAATTTAATATCGGGTTCTATATGGTTGTTCAACCCACTATGATGAGTTTCAGCATTAATCAAGTTGGCTTTATGGCCGAAACACCCACACAAGGGATATAGTGCAGTCATTTCCTCAATATGTCAGTGATACGAGCATATTAGCAGAATAGAAGCGAAAAAAGACGGTAACTCACCTAAATTACATTCTTCACCGATTCGTTGAATATTAAAACATGTTTCTTTATTATGATAAGCTGCCTTACACCATGAACAGCTAATGGCGACGATTTCTTTCGAACTGAACGACAATTTGGACTGGAACGACTGAAATATTAAAACATATACATATACAAGCAAAGTATTAAAACGAACTGTGAGAAGGATATAAATTATTTGAAAATAATTTATATGATCCCTTCATTCTTCCATATTCATGTTTGTTTATTGTGGGTGAATATACACAATTGTAAGCGAGGCCTATTCTGACCCTTCTTATAATAAAAGTAAATAATTTAGAACATGTTTATACGTACTAGTTGGAAATATCTATTATTTACAAATCACGTAAAATGAAAGTTTTGCAGCTATTGTCACTAGAAAAGTTTTTATTTTTCGTATATCGAATGCTTTCATATTTGTTCTTAAAACATTTTTTTTGTGACTGTAGTTAGACCCTCTCTATAATCCGTTATATGGCTTAGAATAGTTAAATTTCAGAATGAACAAAAAGCTCGAAACTTTTTTCTCCGAACTATTCAAACTTTAACAAGTTAATTCTAGTTAACCGAACCTTCCTTATTATTATTATTATTTTTTTTTTAACCCAGAACAACTTTCAAAGATTCTTGGCTTTACAATTCCACGTTTTCCTCGATTGTGTAATATAAGTTTAAATTGATAAACGCGAGTAAAACGAGAGAAATATGGTAATTTATTAATAAACGTAAAGAGTGCGAATCGATTGCAAAACAAATAAAATATTAAGGGTGAACCTTGAGTTATCTACAACGATGTTGAGTTGTGCATCATTGATTTTTGTTTTCTTATTTCCTTCTTTTCAAATGAGATATAGTGAGCTCGTTTTGGGATAACTCAGCAAGTGTCCATCGGAACCACCAATAACGGAACTGTTTATAAGTTATCGATTCGATTAGTAAAACGTATATCGGTTCGGTTCCGGTTTTTTTCGGTTTTCAGTTCTCGATTCAGTTCCGGTTATTTAATTTTGTTAATAAATAAAGTAGAAAGGTGAAAAACTCAGTACTTAGTTTAAATAATTTTCATAACAAATTTGAGCTTACAACTAGGAGGAAACGAAGAGGAAGTTTTTCTTAAAAAAAAAATTATAATAAAAACTCAATGGTGCACAATTCAACAACAGTATGTTGTAGAAAACTCCGGACTCACTCTTAAAGTTTTTAATTTGCCTTGAAATAACTAAGGAAAGAAAAATATTCGATATATGAAATAAGTTATTCTTCTCAAAAAAAAAGAGCAATGAGATTCTCACATATTTAAAGCAATTTACGATATGTTCCTCCTCCTGAAGACTCCAGAATAGGATTATTAATCCCGAAAAGTTTTTTCTTCCTTCTATTGAAGTTTTAACAAGGAAATTTCAATTAAACTTTCCATTCTTGCTTTTCTTTTATCACAAAACAATTACTAAAGATTGTTAGCTTTAGAGTTTCAAGTCTGTTCAAACTGTACGACTTTCGATTTTAATGGTGACTACTTTAAGATTCAACGATTGTCGAAAAACTTAACAATTATCTATACAGACATGCATTAGGGTACGTTCATGCCGACGATACCTCCCACTGATACTTCGCAAACTCGCTACCTTGTTCTTGACACCGCTGCTCAATTAACCTACGGTTCAGAAAAAGAATGTTGATAGTGAAAGACGCTTCACAGCGCTAATTCGAGACGCCTAGCGGAAAACGATAAAGTTTGTTTTTCATCGCGATCTATTGATAGGTAATCGTTATGAATACGAAACATCCATTTACAACGTTAAATAGCGCGGCTAGGGTGCGAGATAGCGACATATCACAGTCAGGAATCTTCGACGTGAATATAGTTTTGAACACCTTGTCATTCTCTCCCTGGTCGAAAATAGCGAAATTGTGTTACAAATAAATGATGGAAAGCTTTTTTCCGTTCAATTCAAACTTTTAACAAGTTAATTTCACTTAAACTTCTCTTTCTTATCTTTCATTTAATACAAAATAACTTTCACAGATTCTAAGCTTGAGAATTTCAAGCTTTCTCTTATTATATGAGTTTTAATTGTGGTAAATACGACTAAAACAACACACACACACCCACACACAGTTGAACTTTTCACTTTAATTTTCGTCCTTACCTTGCCGCACTGTCGACATTTTCCCTTCTCAGACCGCCGATGGACCCAGTGATGATGTATGGACGTGTGTTCACGATATTGTCGTATGCCAACATCACGAAATGTCGGCTTACATGTAAACCGCATACGATCCATTAAAATATTGATGCAATTCTGGTGGGCCACAACATTACACGCCGAACACTTCATCCGTGAACCATGTTTCTATGTTAAACGAAAAAAAAAACATATTATCAAATCAAGAAGTTTCAGTAATGGACGATTTTATTAGAAATACCACAATTTTGGTGTAATTTGTTGCTTTTTCGATAGCAATAAAATCGATAGGGGATAGTTTACACAATTTCACACGTATCCAATTTTCATAATCATTATTATGGAAAATCAAGTTAAATTTACCATAAATGGAGATTCAAGGGTTAACGGAATGGAATCGGATAATATTCAGGTGTTGTACCAGTCCAAATGTGTATCTGATAAGGACTGAAAATGTAACAAAACATTCAATGAGATTTGAATATTTCGCATAATAAATTGCCGGAGATTGGTGTAAAAAAGTTGTTAGCATTTGGTTCTTACAATATTGCAACACGGTCAGCTTTCTGTTGCAGGAAATTTATCGTTTATATGCGCATTACAATGGAGCAAAAACCGAAATTAAATACATAGTATTTAGATGTTTGCAATCTGAAATATGGGGAAACAGGAGTGCTTTCGTTACTGCTTTTGAAGTGAGTCCAACTGCGATAATTTATGTTTCTGCACGATGGAATCAACAGTGTTTTGTCACATTCTGTCCAACCGTTTAGTGCTTGTTTTCTTGAGTCAAAGTATAAAAATTCGTTTTAATTTGGTTTTGTGTTATTGTGGGCTGCATAAGACGAAATTCTACGTATACTACTCAACAGGATTTCGACTAGATCTAAACTTGCCCAATCATAAATATCGCAATTTTGACTAACTTTAAGCCTAATCTAGACGAGGTGTAAATATAGTATATGTAGATATAATGGCAATGTAAAAAATACTTTTGAATATCTTCGTCGTTACAAAAGTTGGAGATACGATCTATAGGACATTTGGTTATATGAATCATAATAAAAATTCTGATGTACGATTATTCGGAAAAAATGATTAGTTTTCGAGAAAATTGGAAAACGGCGTTTTTTGATGTGTTTAAATTGCTTTGAGTATCTTTGGTGTTATTCAATGGATTTCGATAAAATTAATATCAAACATACAGGGCACTATTTTGAGATCTCCATGTATCCGTTTTTGGAAATCTTTATCCGTTTTCGAGAAAATGGAGATCGATTTTCATTACACGGGTTATAAATTATCCCAAGTCTTGGAAACACGCTAACAGTTGGAGAGGCGCTCGCTACTCAAATTCTCTCCAAAATCATTGGTGCTCTTTTATGTTTTCAAAAGTTTTGAAATAAGGCCTTTTTGACAGAGTACCCCACGTTTCTCACTTACTATTTTGTCGCAATTTTATGAATTTCATACAAGAACATGGGATAGTGCTGTACATCTCAGCAATTCCGTTTTCAAAATTCTTTTGTCCGGTTTTTCAGAAAATCAATTTTCAAAAGTGGCATCATTTCAGAACATTTCCTCTATTGGTTAGGCAATCAACAATTATATATATCCCTATGAGTTAGAGTCTGTTTAGCGATGAACGACCAAGGTAGGCGTATGGGCGTAAAGTGTTTATACTATGATGTTTACCATACCAATTACCCATAAGACTCTACGGCAATCGTTCATTCGTTTTGATTCCTTAGAAACGTCATAATATTACATTTTCCTGCTGACAGGCCTAGGTTGGCTTACCGCCCCCGAAACAAAGTCTACTATTATTATGCGTAGTGCTTATATTACATATGATGTTTACAATAAGACTGTATAATAGTTCCGTTCAAACGAATCAAAATAAATAAACAATTGTTCTGAATATTTTTGGTCATGTTTATCCATTTTGTATTTTTTATATTACTCACGCCAAAATTATATTATTCACCCCGCAATCTCAGAAACTACCCTTCCGTATTATTTTTATTTAGTTTTTCGAAAATTCTACCTACGTTTCGTTTCCAAAATAAATTTTAAAAAATATATACAACTCAAGGCTGTCGGTTATTCAGTACAAAGAATTTGCTGAACTTTCAAACTATATGTTTATTGGTGATAAACTTCAACCGTGTCTTGAATCATACAAAAAATTCCAATAAATTGATAATTTTACTTCATATCAGTTGGATGGTCCGGTTGATAAATATATAAACAAATAAATAAAACATTTACTTATCCACCTATCCAGTGTTATTTCGTATGTTTTTACAAGGGAGTGAGTGAGTGCTATGAGAATAGATGAATAGATAAAAGCTGACAGAAGATAGTCAAACATATTTTCGAACATTCTATCGACGACACAGCCTTGAATGTGCAATAGAGCAACTGCAGTGGTTTTTGAAATGAATAATATAAAAAATTCAAAATGGATCACAATGATCGGATAGCCCGACGGCTATATTTACTCTTTTAAAAATGCATTGAATGGTCATATTTATCCATTTTTTATTTTTTATATTATTCTCCCCAAAATTATACAATTGATTCTACAATTTCAAAAACTATCCTTCCTTTTTATTTTATTTTTTTAGTTTTTCGAAACTTTTACAGAAGCCGAATAACAACGAATTTCAAAATCTATATCGTCTGTTTCTAAAATAAATAAAAAGAACGCGTCTATATTATAGAATAAGATCTCCTACCCCTCAGCCCCGCTCCTAATCTTTCATTCAAACAAGGTTTTACAATGCTACAACTTGATTACGCTGTTGTTTTGATGATCATAAACCAAATAATGTTATGCACTCTGTCTTTTGCACTAGAATAGATACATACATCCATGCAGATAGCAAAAACTGATTTGTCGCTGCTTAATAATTATAATCCGAATATGCACAAATGCGTGATTAAGCAACGCAGTAAATAGCTTACGGCTAGAAAAAAAATTAAAAACGGTCGATGTACGATACCCCGACAATTTTAACTCAAAAAATAGGTAAAATTTAGACGGACATCGGGAATGAAATCAAATCAACCAGACAATTATCTAACACGGTGAAGCAAAGTTAACTAAGAGAAGAAAACGGCAGAATCAAGTTGAAAGCGGGATTTATTTTACAACCCTTCTGAATTCAAACCAAGACGAAACTAAGTTGAACGGTGTGAAATTAAGTTAAAGCCAAATTTTATTTTCTATTCTGGTCACTGGGTTTTTCAATCTGTTTCTTGAACTATTTAGAATTTTATTTGTTTATCGATCGCGCCGGACAGTTTTGAAATAAAACACTCCGTATTTTCTTGAACAATTGTCTTTGTATAATTTACAAAAATAAACCGTTAATTTTTCAACACATTATTGACGCAATTATAGTGCACCTGTTCTGATATAACTATAAGAAGATTATTTGTTGCTTGACTTTCTACTTAAAACTCCAAAGATTTTTGAAGAAGACTGATGTTAATCCTTAATCCTGACATTTCTTCGACACTGCCATTAGTCAGGTATTTTATTGGGAACCGTATTAAAAAGACGAACAAGAATTGATATACAGAGATGACGAATGAAGTACATACATTTATATAAAAATAGATACATAGGTACAGACACAAGAATGAATACATGCATTCAAGTGTGAAAATTCACAACAAAATGCAAATACAGTGACAGTCGATATCTGTTACTTAATCCATCGACATTTGCAAGAGCTGATATACAGTCGGGCTGGAAAAAAACTAAAATTTTAGACAAAGCTTATTTTTAGACCCTTTAATGCCGGTTTTGAATGATCACATATGCACAGTCACAACATAAATAAATGAAATTCGACAAATTACTATTTAATACATACAAAACCATCCTAGATTTAGAAAAAAATAGAAATTTATAATAGTAATCGGCACTTGTTCTCTGAAAAACGATGAATCAGCATTTACCATGTTTAAAACACATACGAATATGCTTTTGTCAGTATTCATTGTGTACGCCCTACCCAAATCTGTGACTATTCGACTTGTGCGGACTGATCTTAAAATGTTGTACAATATTATCATATCTGCAGCTGTCCGAATAAGCGACTACTGTGTCTTTGTTCAAGAAAATCGATGCCTGGAAACTGTTTTTTTTTTCGTTCGTACAATCAACATTCGAGAGTAGAGTTTTTTTTTGACCTACGAGTAGCGATCTTATTGTTAGATTCACGAAAAAAAGAAAAACTGGAAATAACTCGAAAACAAAAGATCTTAGCAAAAACCTACAATAATTTCACCATTTGAGTAGTCTCGAAAAAGTAGAACAGGAATGTATTATCCATTATTTTGTACGAGCTCTGCTTATAGGAGATACTCTGCAAAACCATCGAAAATGGGCTACCCTCTACAGTGTCCCAAAGTATAAACTTAGTCCTGTATCTATTATATGTTTATATGCCGAATTAGTGTGGGCTTGGATATTTTATAACACCTTGCAGCCTCTCTAATCGAAATCTCACCATTTATACATTGTATGGTTGCACAAACTAAATTTGCAACATTAACACTCGGTCTCTTGTCTCCCGACTTAGTCCCTGGTATTTTTATCAAATGCCTTATAATCGCAGAAATAACAATTGTACTTTGAACCGGTCCGAGATACAAGATCAAACTATAACCCTAGGTACAAAGCCGTATTTACTCTAGTAAAGTTTTCTTTGTCTTGTTAAGTTTAGATTGTATGATGAAACGAAAATAAAGGAAGGATTCACAAGCCAAAAGAGCTAATTTTCATCGTATGAAATTAAAAATAACAAATATCTGTCAAAAGTGGATAGTGGCAGATTATAACTGTACTGAAAACTTACTTTGACATCAATAGGTAAAGGTTTACGACCGTGTGGACTTTGATGGAACATTTTAACGCACAAGTGAAAAAAAGTACTGATTCCCTACTTTTTAACGTCAAATCAGATATTTTGAGTTATATTGAAAATTAATTGCGAGTTAATTTGTGTTAGTTCTACAAATAGTCTTCTACATCCTATGTATACAGGGTGTTTGTTCTAAGTAGGGACGGCTGCGAGATCTCCCATTAGCCGTTAAGCAAGAGAAATAATAGTCCTAAGAACGTGTACATCTGACGATATAAGAAGGGCCCAGGACCTCACAAAGTTTCTAACTAATCGGGAAATATGGAAAATTTAACCCATTTCTCATATAATTATCCGTACGTCAAAGCAACCACCACCAAGAGAATGCTCTCGATTCATGAAATTCGAACATGTTTTTTTCATTTCTTAATCTCCTCAATTTCAGGCAAAAAAAATTCTGAAAATTGGATGCATATTATGTAAGGTTAATGGCCCCGACTTTCAATGTTGCAAACGTATGCAATCAGATGTTGGTATGCATTGACGGCACCGCAAGTGATTGCGCAAGGTCATTAAGGCAGTAGAAATGGTCTATTATCACTTATTATTTACTATTGTCGAAAACGTATACGGAAAATGTTAAAAAAAACTAGTGTTCGGAAAATTAGAATAATTAAAATAGATTCGAAATAATAAGTAACGTAAACAAACAAATATTAATAACACTTACGATTATAATTCGTTATTCTCATAGAAATAACGATTAATATTATTAATGACGCACATTTAACTATGATAGATGTGTCTAAAAAAAACACGAACCACGGACCGCTTGATGAGCATGGACAATTAGGCCCGTGACTTGATCTTGGTTGAGTAAGTGTTAGACGGGTTCGATTTAAAACTAAGGTAACGTCAATGAAACTTGAACAAAATTATTGTCTTATTTTCGCATTTAATAAATTAAAATCTATTGTTTGGATGTACTCTGCTCTGATGATATTTAACGACTAATACGTATTCCACAAAATGCAGATATAGCATTTAGATATTATTCTCTGGCTGTGGGTACTACGTTGTAAGATTGTGCGATTTATCGTCGGTAATCATGAAGATACAAATTTTGTTTCATTACATAACTCGTCCAACAACATGCAGATCAAATTCTCATGTAGCAACAATGTAAGTTTAAAATTCCCGCATTTTTCCTAAACAATAACTGTAAATTCATCTAAACAATAAACATCATTCTCAATCCGGCAACGTTGAAACATTGTAATTAAAACAACAACAAACAATTTCTATCCAGAAATCACAATACCAGAACATATAAAAATTATTAAAATATTTACTAAAAGTGATGAAAATTACGCGATTACAGTTGAACGTTATAATAGAGTCTTTCATCCAAGAAAAGTCCGTATAAAAACAATAAGAAAGATTGTTCGTACTCTGGTAATATGCACATATTTTACCGCGTGTTCGACGTCGTTCTGTAATTCATAATATCGAAGATGTCGAAGTTTGTGTTGTAAAAAAGCTAAATAAGTTAGGGGCTGTTAGGGAAAACAGTAACTAGAACTCATTCTGTCCCCATATTAACTGAAAATATGTGCTGCTGGTCAACAATTTGTATCCATAGTTGAAACACTTTTGAATGTCGATTCATTCGAGAACAGGATGTTCAAATGGTAATTTGGATTGTTTATGATATTGCGTATCATCAGTTCACAGAATCGCACTCTCACTGGTCGATCTGTTGGTAAAAGATCTTGATGCAATGACTGGCGGTATGGATGTAATTTCATTATCTTTAATATTTTGTGTACCTTCAAAAAAGATATGGCCCGACGCCGACTGATTCTTTGTATTCTCTTTGTGGGTTCAGCAGCAAGTATTTCCTGTACACTTTGTTGGATGTCTGCTCGAAGGTGCGAACAGTACCAGTGTCTTCAAATAAACAAACAATATGTTTGATAGATGGAGGGAAGGCTCTATTACAACGTTCAACTGTCCTAGCGTAATTTTCATCACTTTGTTTGAATGAGTGTTTCTATATTTTAATTAACTTATTCCAAAATATACCATAAAATTTGGATTATTGATTATCGTTTTGTCCAATACACAGAAAAATTTTAATTCAATTAATGAAATGCTGATTAAAACAAAAAAAGCAATTTAGTAGTAAATACATTACTATTATCACAAAAGAAAATAACAATTAATACGATTAGTATAAATACATGTTTATGCGTGACCTTGTTTATGTTTATCACCTACTTTAAAAGCCATGCATGTTTACAGTTTTTGACGACAGCAGTAAACATCTGTGGAAGGTCAAGGTTGTTTACAATTTAAATTAATGACCTGTCTATTCAAGCACAATTTGAATTTAAATTTTTGGCTATATTTAAAGAAATTAAGAAATAAAAAAATATTTTTTATTTCTTAAATTTCATGTATTTTGGTGGTAGTTACTTTGATGTGCGGATAATTATATGACACATGGGTTAAATTTTCCATATTTCCGATTAGCTAGAAACTTTGTGGGGTTCTAGGTCCTTCTTATATCATCACATGTATAAGTTCTTGGGACTTTTATTTCTCTTACCTACCGGCTAATGGGAGATCTCGCAGCCGTCCCTACTTAGAAAAGACACCTTGTATAAATAATTGCTATAACAAAGAAACGCCTCGATCAATAGATCAGGTTTTATTTATTTGTGAAATTAAGAGAGTTATCAAAAATTATGAAGATACGAAAAGTGTTTTTAAAGAGTATATCTTCTTGGTGAGAAAAATCTAGAGCTTTCAGCCGATACATGAAAAAGTTATTATGAAATTTTCCTTGTGATATTGTTGTTTATTACATTTAGTATCTACTCACTGATGGAGAGCAAAACTATCTATACTACTATATTTATAAGCAAAAATCGAGTTAACAAGACGATTTTTGATATAGGTAAACTGAGACATTCTGTATATACATGTAGGTCTAACAAAAGCACAAGTCAGCGCAGTATATTCTTTCACGACCAAATCATAATTCATTGTGTACTTACCGTGCAGTCCATGTCGGCGATATAACAAAAATCGCCGGAAACCGATGTTGGCACCCATAAATGGTCCCCATTGATGGCTGTTTCACTCCAATCCGGTGTACTTCGTAATATCCGTTCGGCCACATCGCCTGGAGCTTTTCTATAAAACCAACCAAAAACCAGATTATTATCTAAATTAATTTATCAAAAAATTATGGTTTATTTATAGGCATTTGTATAGATAAATGTGGTGTTTACTAGAGATATTCACATTACAAATAATACGTGCACTATTTATATTTAATTTAATTATTCGTAGTAAAAAAAACAGATATTACGATTGTTTCTGGAATGTATCCAAATTATTCAGGAAAAATGAAACAAAACTGAAAAATAAAACGCTAGACAAGCGAAAAATTTTAATTGCTTATTAACACGCAAGACAGCGCTCGACGTACAAATACGTATATACAGTTGTGTCATAAAATTTTCACCACCGGAAATTGTACATTAACGAAGTGGCTTTTTAATTTATTTAAAACGAACTGCATGAACTCTGCACTACAAAAATACAACAGTACACAGTAGAATAATTATTAATTTCACGCTTTTCATACATTTCTAATTCGATTTGTTGATTGTAAAGGTTCAATTATTGATCGACTTGATTGACTGCGAGTTAGACGAGATGAATACGTAAATTGACGGGCTGTCCAGTCAAGATTAATTACATTAAACGGCAATGTATCATTGGACCATCTCTCACATATTTTTCTAGAAATTCAATGTCCACTCGAGCAATTTTCCAAATGATTGCTCTACAATACTAATTTTTTAGACGTCACTCGTTTATCAGTTTAGTATATAATCGTTTTGGCAAATTTCCTAGAATTCTTTCAACTATAAAACGTTGGATATCTTGTATTATAGAGAAAAGAGAACTGCATTATTATCACATGTCTTACGTCCGCATCGAAAACGCCCCTATATGTTGTTTGTGGTCTTATTTATGGACATACTTTTTCATTGTTTTCGATATTGCCGTTAAGCGAGTTTAATTGCAATACGGAACAATGCTGAATATAAACACAGTAAAAGTTATATTTCGTTGGAGATTTGTTTTTTGAACCTACTACTGTTTAGAGGAAAGATAATCACAACGAGTTTTCTATTTATTTGCTTGATTCGGTTTGTGTTTGAACATTTCAAATATATAGGTGTGGCACTGCAACTAAATACAAAAGTGTTGGTTAAAAGAAAACGACAAGAGTATTTTTGTAAGGAAGGGGACAGGTGTAAATACGAAGAGTAAGGTCGGCTATTTTTTAAAAACTTCAAGGTAGGTGGCAGTCACTGGGTGCCACAATCGAGTAAATTTTCACAGGAGAGAGACTGTTTGACGGAGGCGAGCTTTGTCGTAAAGAATGCTTGTGTCTCGTCTGAGTCTTTTCAATTATCCAATTCCAAGGATAAGGTGAGAGATCAGATTCAACATTTCCTTATGGACCTAGAGGCGAGTTGGTATGACATAGGCATACAAAAACTATTAAAACGTCTACAAAAATGTGTCGATCGGTTTGTAAAATAGACAAAAGATCAATTCATAAAATGATATATGTAAGTATAATAGAAAATAAACGGGTTTTTCACACTTCTTAAAAAATAGGGACCTACCTACCATATACCCCTGTCTTCTCTTAATGTTCACACCTGAATAGTTGTTCTAATATCGAGTTATAAATTTCATAAATGAACATCATACATTATTAGTTACAGTTCTGACACAACATCTGCATTAAGACTAATGAATGGCAAAGTCTAGTTGATTCCTTTACAATGCAAACATAATTCTCTGTTTTGTTTTGATAAGTAACCGTAGTCGTAAAGGCTTTACAAATACTACTAAAACTACCTAATAAAGGAGAAGCTTGAAGTAGAGGTATACCAAATATCTTTCTCTAACAATAAGCGAAACATACGCAATTCTTGAGTAAACGTGAGAAAACAATAGTCTCTGAAAGAGCAAGCATTATGGACGGTTAAAATATGAAAACTGTTAGTTTATTATACCAATTATTCTACACATTTTATTTCTAAACCGCATCTTCAAAATTTGTTAAATTGTTAGTGATTTCGTAAGGCGCACTCAACAATTCAGCAGTGCCATAGAATGACTCACATCATGAACTCGACACTTGAAGAAAATGCATACTCTACCTCAGCGTTTTTGGACGTGAGTCAAACTTTTGACAGAGTTTGTCATAAAGGGATGCTGTACAAAATTTAAATACTGATCCCAATATTCTACCAATTGTTAAAATCATAAATAATCGACAGTTCGGAAGAAAAATAAATAAAGAAGTTTCTCCTCTCTGTAAAATTAGGCCTGGTGTTCCTCAAGGTAGTGTTCGTGGGCCTCTCTGATACGTGCTGTTCACTTCAGATCTTCCGCCAACATCAAACACAACGATAGGAACATTTGTTGTTTCCCACTACCTCCAAGCCTACTTAAATGTTCTTGAAAATTGGCGACAAACATGGTACATCAAAATAAACGAAACTAAATCGAGCCACATAACATTCATTCTATGTAGAAGCCAATATCTTAATAATATACAAATTCCCCAAGCAACAACCACGAAATACTTGGGGGTATATTTGGATTGTAAGCTTAATTGAAAAAATCACATCATCAAAAAAAGGAATTAAATAGATTTAAGACAGAAAGAACTGAACTGGCTCCTTAGAAACAACTCCAACTTGTCTCTAGACAACAAAGTAATTATACATACGTGACAAATCGAAAAAAGATCTCGAAATTCCCACAATAAAAACGATAATAGAACAAAAAGCAAAAGAAAATCAGTATAAACAAATAACACTCCAACCTAATGCAACACCAAGTCCTACGAAGGCTGAAGAGACGTTGACTAGGATCGTTATCGCGCCTTAAGGGGGACCACTAGTGATACTTTGAAAAACAAATCGATTTTTTTGTTTTTGCATTTGTCGATAGACTTACACCTTCAAAAATGAGATGCTAAAATTTCAAGCGCGGATCTCAAATAATTTTTGAGTTACCTACAGGCTTCGAAAGAGCAGCTACTCATCGCATATCTAAGGGTGCCTAGTGCACCGTCTTTCCCGATTTTGGCTGGCCTTCCCCTACTGTCAGTCACATTGGAAAATGATACACCTTAGGATACTCAAACGACTTATTTATGGGTCTGGAATAGCAGATTAGCTCTAGGTAGAATATTTATCGATTTATAAAAATAAAATCAATACTTTTGTCTTTTAATACGGTTTTCTCAAAACTAGGTTTCCCCAACTTGCTGCAGTTATAATTTGATAACAGATCATCTAATCGATTTGATTTTTTAAACTTGCTTTATATTTGTTTCTCCATAGAATGCCGATTAGATAAAAATTGTAATTTTGCTACGACAAGAACCATCAGATTTTTCACCGAAATTTGAAAGTTTTTCTAAAAACTCCGTCATTTTGTTAATTTTCAATATCTTTTTCACCATCCTGGGTCATTGTATATCTTCTAATTTAACGTGTTTTATTTCTTTTTGCATTTCAAGCACTGTAGAGGTCACAATCGCCAGTTGGAGAACTTTCTTTGCTTTGCAACCCGGAAAATGGCTAATAAGTTGCTGAAAATATAATTTTTCCTATTTATAAATTTTTGTTTGTATACATTATTGGTACCCAAATATTCAGAATAATACTTTTTTTTTAAGAATTCTCGAATATCATCGGTTTTTTAGGCAGTCACACTAGTGGACCTACTTAAACGTTCCTTGGCGCATTTGGAAGTGTTAAACGGCATGTGATTAAGACCCTTTATATATCGTCTGAGCAATCGAACCTGTAAAAGCAGAGTAACTATAAAATAAGCATAACATATCATGTTATTTGTGGACAGAACTGAAAGAAAACTTCAAGAAACGTCTCGAGTTGCTGGTTCTGCGCGAAAGAGGTCTCGAGTGCAAAAGATTAATATCAGTATGGTGCATCGATTAAGACAATTAAATCTATCCACAAATCGGTAATTTCTACGATATTTCATGGTCTAGCTAAAAAGTGTAATTTCCAACAATTTCAATGCATTCTGAAAACATTCGTTTGCAACTTTAAGGTTCTCTTGCCAGGCCTTTAACAAAACTGTCAGAAAAATAAATATACAAACTTTTTAATTTTGTGTAAACCGAGGAGCGGCAATTGAATTGGGTGTAGTTGCACAAATTACACAGATATTACCTATCCTTGTTGTTGGTTTATTTTATGGTACGAGGAGATCAGTCGCCCCACAACAGAGACACGGATATATTATCGGCTTGTTTACGTCTTTCAATAGAGATTTTTTGTGTATAAAAGAGATTAAGGGCGGCATCAATTTTTATATCTTTATAGATATACTAAGAAAGGATGCCACAATGTGCGTGTTATAGATTTCACCTTCGCGAAGGAGAAAACGCATATTTTCCAAAGAGCTAAGAGTTTTACGTTTACGCGCCTCTCTTATAACTTTGAAATATAAGTCTCTCTTCCCACATCTTTATACACAATAAATATAAGAAATTATATTAGTTTTTCGTACAAGAGAAACACCAAAATGACTATATAAAAGTAACATCGATTGAAAAGCTTTCAATAATACGATTTTCACAATTTTCGTTCCACAAAAGCCAATATACAAACAGAATTCACTGCCATTGAACAATCCATTAGTGGCCATGGTGCGTTTCTCACAAAAAGTCGATGTTTGGAAAAGTCGAGAAAATCGTCGGTAAGTGATGTACATTGTTTTCCGTTTTATTATTCTATTAATCAAGCTCAACAATTTTGTAAACTGAAAATTTTGGAAACTTTAATCAAAGTTATACTTCTGGCTTCCCCGCGGTTTTATTTGATACCATCACTTCCTATTAAGCTTGTTTATGAATTTTTATCCGTTAATAAGCTGGATGATTAATTAATCGCCACCATTCCCAACATAAATTAATTTATGAAATTTCGTTACGGAAAAAAAACGTCGGGAAAAATTTCACGAAATGTTGTTGAAACATTAAGAGAAAATCAAACACTCGACGTAATCAATGTCTAAAAATATCTGATAAACACAGCACAATACATGAATAAGCTTTTATTAAAATAATATCGGTTCAATATTGCCTATTGTTTTAAATAGAAATTTGTATGAAAATTAAAGAGAAAAGTTTAGGAAATTAATGAAAATTTTTTTATTATAAATAAAAACAAAAAAAAAACAACAAAGTGCGATACAAGAAACTAATTATAAAATTTTTAAGCAGCTATTTCTTTTCCTATCCCAGTTATTTAATTTTCCACAAATAATGAATAAATAAGACAGTTTACCTGATCCTTTTGCGATTTTTGTAATACACCGATCTACGTCTAACTAAATCCCGTCGTCTCACCACAACTGTTGCCATCGGACATGTTGTAAACACCATGAATTAATCAGAAAACAATAATATAGGAAAATGGAAAGAAAATAAAAAAAAAACAATGTATGTAGATATAAACAGTAAAAAAGAAACGTGGAATTTACATAGTTGAATATCCGCAAATATGACGCACTTTCGCTATATATTTCGCAACTGTGTGTTGTGAGTATGTATGTGGATAGAGAACTGAAACTAATACACTCATCAACATCATTATAATCTATAAAAAAAAGAGAGACAAGACTAAATAGATTAGATTTGATGTGGTGGATTATACGACACAATTAAACATTACATGGGCAAATTTTTATCTAACTTATTTTATGGTTAAATAGACGTAATAATAACAAACATTGTGGATTTAATTATCATTTTAATTTTAGGATGTGGCCACAGATGTGTTTTGTCGAACATTTTGTTACGATCAAACTAAAAACAGAAAGGTGGGGACACTAGAGAAAATTACAAAAGTAAGTATTACATTCTTTTTGTGTTTTATTTTTATACATTCTAAACAGTCGCGATGAAAACTAAAGCTGCAACTCTACCTGTAGTTTAGTATAGTATTCCAGTTTTTGATTGTCAAAGATCAGGGTCGGTCCTAAGTGAAAGCAAAGCAGGTAGACTCCGTCCAAAAATTAAGTATAAAATTTCAAATGACAGCAATGTGACTAACTTTTGCAACGAAAAATAGTTCCTCTATTAAAGCCCCAAAATTAAAATTCTCCTTTACTGTATCAATCTGAAAATCGATTTAAACTGAATTTTAGAGTTTCTGAAGAAATATAAATTATCGAATTTCAGAGTTAATATTGAAAAATCAGTAACAAAATTTGTAAACAAACGCGTAGGATTTTATTCGAGCAGTAGTGCCACTATATAATATACTTTTTGGTTTAAGTAAACATGTAACAATTAGGAACTTTTCAACTTTTATGTTGCACATAACCTATCATTTGCAATTTGAAATTTTATACTTAATTTTTGCACGGAGTTTAGCTAGTTGCCTGGAGTGGAATGCTACTTGCGGCGTGTCTGTCGATTGTTTTACATTATATATGAGTTTGTGAGTAACATCGTTAACATTGAATAAAGACTAACTATAATGATCTAACACGATACTGGGCAGTCGGATCGCGAAAAATTCTACAATCATATCACTGACTATTTTCCTTTCTGTTGTATATTCTATATCACTTGCGCGCTATTGGCTAATCGTCCCCTTTCTGGGTATAGCTCGTAACTACATTTTTTGCGAAATTGAGATTTTTAGTGGAAAAAATCGGTGAGTACTCTAGTTTAGTGTAAAACAACTTAAAATATGCAGAATTTTTAGAGGTCTCTATATACCTCGTATCTACACCCTTTGATTTAAACACCGCAGAAACTGTTTTTTCATGTCGCCGCTAACGCATTACTTACTGGTATAACTTTATAATAATACTTTAATTAAAGTGGTAGATAAGTTTTGTATCAAAAAATCTCTTTTAATGATCTTAAGAAAATTTTTTTTTAATTATAACCTCGTATCTACATAAAAGTTTATAGCAAAAACTCGTATCTACGTAAAATCATCCACAGAAATCATCATCAGCTCTTGATTGCCAATGTGAATCATTAAATTTCCGTTGATCTTTATAAATTGACACGAAAAGAGTCTGAATTTGATATTTATTATTAATATTTATGTATTTTTGATATTAAAAACAGTTTTTATTGATTCCTGAAAAATTACGATTTTGTAGATACGAGATATACCCAGAAAGGGAACGTAAGGTCTGTTGTCTCGATATACTATCGCCCCCTCGTCTGAAAGCACTTTAGGTTGTTCAATAAGTACTGGCGCTATTAGGTATTGCTGCTCAAAGTATTTTTTGAAAATTTTTATATTTTTGGAAGGTGTTGCACCAAAACAAGTTCAAGTAAGATGGCTAAAAGTGTATAAAGAACAGTAATAAGATGGCTTTTTGAATCTAAACGTAGTCGTACCAGTTTTGAAGACCATCGACGTGGGCGATGCCAAAAAGTGCATCAACACAAGAATTCATAGCAAAAATACACGACATGGTTGGAAGATCGTCGACGAGAGAGATTTAGTAGAATTTTTTGGAACTTATGAGTGGTGTGAATCTAGAACTTCGGTTCCGAAAAGAGTTACGATCCGGAAGACCGTGGAAGAAAGTGGTAGCATCTACGCAGACTATTACTGTAATCTTTTAGACCCACTGGATGTAAAAATTCATGAGAAAACATTTGGTCTACAGAAGAAAATAATCATTTTTTATGAAGATGACACACCCTCTCATACAGTTCAAACAGTTAGTGCAAAAATCTATGAATTAAAGTACGACTGCTTGCAAAATCCATCCTATTCATCAGGTTTAACTCCCTCTGGCTTCTGGCTGTCTTCACATCCAAAGAATTCATAAATTAGAACAGATTTGTGTATTTGAAACATAAAATCTAATAAGAGTAGCATTTTTTGGTACGCTGAGAGTACTCTAACTATTATTAATTTAAATGAGTAAATTAATAAGCAGTAGAATAGTCTTAACTTTGATGGTAAATTATTAACTCTTTTTTATATTATTTTGGCGTACCGAGAAAGCTTGGGCCGGCAATGTCTAAGACATTAACTGCCCGCATCTTGACCATTGCGGTATTGTCAGCTTGAAGAGGAAACCACAAGAACTGTTGCTATGTGTGTAATTTCCAAAGACATACGGGTATACTAAATTCATCGGCCAAAGGGTTCCTAGATTGAAGTTGGTAGAGATTGTTTCATCTTTGTCCGGACCGATGGGACGTGAAGGTGTAAAGGTTTAATACTATGACGTTTACAGTAAGATTGTGTAATAGTCATGTACTAACGAATCAAAATAAATAAACGATTGCCTAGGCGGTATTGAAGGAGATAGATGAGATTTTTGCTACCATTGAGAATTGACCTCACTGTTTCCCATTCTATGGCAATCGTTTATTTGTTCTGATTCGTTAGAACCTGACTATTATAATAAAGCAAACATCATAATATTACATGTTCTGCTGACACGTCCAATCGGTCCGTAGAAAGGTAACACTGTTACATATAGTGATATTTTTAGGGATCTACCTATTCGTTTGTATCCATGTCACCGCTTAAAATCAAGGGACTACGTATATTAATTTTTTTTAAAAATAGTACAAAGCCATAAAACTATTTCCAATTCATTTCTACGCATTGAAGGAACCTATATAGTGTATATAGGAATTTCATCCAATCCCTTTGGTTTCTTTCTCTTTTTTTTCCACATTACAATGTTGAGATGGTGAGATGGTCAACTTTACTAGTTGTCACGCCCTTTGCAAAATAGTTACAGCCCATGCCAGAGGTCCCAAACAATGAAAGTTAATTTAAATATTAAATTGATTAATTAATTCGAAAAAGACCAACAAGCAGAAGAATGCCCTTCCTGATTCTAAAAAATGTTGCGTTACCGGACAGCAACATAATTGAAAAACTTCCATGCGTCTTATTTCAACTTTCGATTAATCGAATTAACTAAATCGATAATGTCGCGTTTGTATTTAAGTATTCAGTAACCAACAGTTCAGAAACTAATACAAAATTCATTGTTTTTTTTTAACTTTAACTGTAATTTACTAATACTACTCAATCATACTCATCTTACTTATTTCAAACAATAATTGTTGCCCGTTCGCTTTCTCTGTCTCACAGGCAATGCAGTTGATCGCTGTGAGGAGGAGATACTTTTGAACGTAACCATATGAGGGCTCACTTATGAGCAGTAGAAGTTCTTGTATTGCTCCTGGCTTTTTAATCTAGTGCTTCTTTATTCTTACTCACAAGTGTTACTGCTAGAGATTTGCCGTTGTGGTTTGCGTAACTATTAATCAAAAAATTGTGGATAATTTATAAACTAACCAATTATTTTAGGAACTTGAAACTGTTCATAAAAGCAATTTTGTAAAAATATTTTTTTGCCCATCAACGGTGTTTCTAGGCGTATTAAGTCAACAATTTTGAAAAAAAAAATCAAGCAAAGAAAAGCCCATTCTCCAAAGTATGTGGAATTTAGGCAACCTTGTCAATATGTATTGGCGTATATTAAATCTACTGCGATCTTGATAATTTTTTTCAGTTCAATACCTTCCCGTGTCGTATTGATTTTACGGTCAAACCTGATCTGTTGTCTCTTTACTAGTCGACGAGAAGATAGGAGACGAGAGACGAGAGATTCCTGTCTCGGCGCCATCGCTTTTACTCAAATTTTCAGAATGTTCCCTAGATAGGAAAAGCAAGTACAAGGTTACTTTCACGCTATGGGTCTAGTAGCGTTTTGAGCTTTCAGAAACCAGTTTGTTCGTTACCACATAAAACTCATGGACTTGCGAAATTTTAACTCATTAAGCCATCGTTACAGCCTTCCGAATAACTTGGACCTCACCTAAACGCCAGTTATTGTACCCTATGTTATTTATAGACCAGATGTAAAGAACTTCACAGCTATGAGATTAATTGCAAGAGGCGAAATATGTAATAATTCCATGCTCGTTTCTAGCATTTATCAACGATTATACTCCCTCAATTATCAAAATATTCGAATGCAACCTTCAAGAGTGTAGACTAGGTCACCTAAGCAGTAGTTTGAGGTGACTCTATTGACCTGCAAAGAATTATTCCTTAATTTCCACCGATTTAGTCAAAAATTAAAAGAGAAGAGTTTGCTTCAGAGAGATGTTGAGAAATTATCTTGTTATGCACAGTATATTCATTGAAAGAACGTAATATTAATACCATAAAGATTTCCAGTATATTAATACGATATGGTAATCGAAAATTCGTTGGGACTTTTATCGATTTTGGGATATTCGAGTGAGTCCTTTTTAAATTATTTTACATTTATTTAATAACGTTAGATGCACAAACTTATGTAATCATTTAATAACGAGCCCTATAGAAAATCAATTTCATTTAATAAAGTGGATAATTGAACGTACGACAATTTCTCATTTTGGTTTTTATTTTGTATTGAGCGATAAAACGTGATAATATTACTATTGTATTCAATTCACCGTTCAATACTCTTATCAAAATTCGGTCAATTTCAAAATGCTTGAAGCATCGTTTTTGTTAGGTTACACGTATTACCACTACAATTTTGGAAATTGCTCGAATGGTATTTGATTTTTTTATTGTCTTTCGCATGTGCGTAAATAATATCTACAAGATGCTAAAAATTAAAATAATCGTAATATTTTTTTATCTTGTTCAATAATTGTTCTGCTATTGTTTATTGTTTTACAATTATTCCTATTGTAATGTTGTTTTATAAGTACAATTTACAATTAACAGATATTTCTATTATTTAATTAATTTCTAAAGTAACTCAATGAAATTAATAATCAAAAGAAGTATGAGTTTTTATTTGCAATCGAGTTGAAGAAAAAAAACGATCACTTCCAAATTGTCGATTTTATTTCAATTAAAAAGTTTTGAACCAGAATGCTTAATAAGTGTTATCTCGTTTTATCCAAAATCGAAACATTCCAAGATAAAAAAAATAAATTCTGATCAAATAATAAGGGAAATCGCCGCAGGTTCAATTACCCTCTTTAATAAATAAAATTGATTTTTAATAGGGCTTGTACTTGTGGATTACATCAGACGTAATCCAATAAATATAAAATAATTTGGAGAGGGCTCATTCGAATATACCAAAATCGGTACAAGTCGCAACGGATTTTCCATTAATATATCGTATTAATGTTATTAATATCGTCTTTTTTATTAATGAATATACTGTGATTGATTCAATTGTGTATAAAACGGTAGTTTCTCATCACTCTCTAAAGCCAACTTTTTTTTGTTTTGGACCAAACTAGTATAATAATAATATAAGAATAATTTTTTGTAGGTAAATACAGTCTTTTCACCGCATTCTGCTGATATGTTTTTCTTTTGTCTCTATTATAAATTTTAAAAAGTTGATGTCGATTTTCCAAATTTACAGAGTGGCTTAAAAATTCTTTATTCATTAGGTAACCTAGTCTACACTCTTGAAGGCTGCATTCCAATATTTTAAAAATTGGAGGAGTTATGAAAGGTGGTTACATGGGCTGAAACAATCTGTATGTCTTTTATTAGGAATTCTGTATATTTAGAAAAAAACTTAATTAAAGAAAAGCGGCAATACTTCATTGCGATCACACCTTCTTATTTCAGTGACCTATAAAGATTTGTGTTAAATCTCTTTTAACTGCACAAATAAAGATTTTTAATTAGGTTTACCATCCATTAAAAAACTTAATCAAATAATCCAAATATTTATTTTTGAATAAACACATGACTAACGTCAACAACAACAACAACAACAACAAAGGAATTAGAGCCAGGAAACCTGTTAATTGAAAAACGATTAAATCCAAATACTTCACCAATAAAATTCGTTTAATTCTTCTCTATAACCGATTTTCCACTAATTATCGAAATGTTTCGATATATTTATACATTTTATAATAAAATCTCTAATAATAGTATAAATATTTCATCTGCTTGCCAACAAATTCAATTCATTTGTTTAAAAATGATTTTATTTTTAAAACAATACAAATATCTCTGTGTATTTGTGATTTTATATGTGCTAACAGCGGAACCCCACGTTCATTAATTATCCTTTCATTCAATTACGGCTCGTATCAGACAATTTACAAGTAATGAACTGTAAATTGAATTAAGGCATCATTATAGTAAGGTGTGAATCAATTAAAATAATAGCAGTGTTATATTTCACGATCAAACCGTGCATTTTTAATTCTTATTTATTTGATAGAATAATGAAATTAAACTATTATTGATTATTTCCGGATGGAATACTAAAAATAAGTCCTTGTAAACTGTTTTTTCTTGTGTGTTTTCCAATTTTCTATAGTCTAGAGCAATGCTTACTTTAATCGAATAAATTCTATGCAAATGTGTTGCACAAAAATCTCTAGAATTACATGAATGCAAATTGTTGGCACATCGTAATTGCCCTTTGTTTCTATTTGTGTTTATTTGCGATACTCACCTTTTATTAATAATTGAAACGTATCCAAATTGGCAACTTGTTTGGCTTATGTTCGAATAGAAAAATTAGAACGCTCACCCTGTTAATTGTTCTCCTGGCGCATCCGCCAAAATTACAATGATTTTTTAAATTTATAATTTGTATTTTTTCCTTTTAAATCTGATAACATTCATGCGTGATAAGCAACTGGATTTGCGTGTCTACCGCGTGATTTGATCTAAAAAAAAATGAGGAAAATAAATAAATCAACTGTTATGGAAAGCCATTAGAGAAACGCATACAAAGAGACGGTCGAGAATTTTTAAAAAACTGCCTGATGAATATGTATTTTATTTTATGTGGAAAATTCGATCAACTCGGGTTTGTTAATCGTATAATATAGTAGTGAATGGAATTTAATCTTTATGTGTTGGTGAGGTTAGACAGTTGGAGTTATTTCAATATTTGAAGACAATTTTTCTTCTTTGCATTTTAGGGGCTTTCGATCTAGTTCTACATTCAATTAAGGACGTCCTAATGGTCGTCGTCGATTCGACTCGGCCAGAATACGAGTGCTCTCCACTCCATCCACGTAGTTTGATCCACTTGTTCTACATTTCTACAGAAGTTTTTTGCGATTCGCCCAAAAAAAATCATATCTTTGACGGTGGGTAGAAAACATAAGAATGTTTTCAATCATATCTTTCAAACTTTTTTTTCTAAGAATAGGGGTCTGACTTGTCGCTCGTTGTCCACTTTAAGTTGAAAACATTCATTCGGTTAATATGCGTAGATTCAAATGGATTTTTATAGATTTAGATTTAATTGCACTGAAAAACGTCGAGACAAGTTGAGCTTTAAATGGGTGCCAATTAAACGTTTCCTTTTTAAGATTTAATAAAACTCCAACAGGTTTATCGGTGATTTCACAAAAACTATTACAATACTTTTTTTTTTGTAATTGTAGCGATAAAATCACATCCTCAAAAGTAACAATAGGCTGTTCACCAACGAGCTGCATGAAGTGAAAAAGTCATGATTCTTACTTCCACAGTTGGAAGAACTTCTTGTGGAGCGTGCCTACAGTCAAAACAAGTTTGAAGGTTCGACAAATTAATGTTTTAACTAATACGTTTGAATTACCGTAAATGTGAAAAGTTATAACAGCTGGTAGCTGTTATTTTCTAATTTGCCATTAAAAGCACCGAAAGCCAATTATGCTCTTAATAAGATGAATGACTCAATGAAGATTTAAGCATTCACAACAATTAATTGATTTGACGGTGAGAAAACGACACTGTTGATGTCATATGACAAGCCCTAAATGTTTCTACTATTCAGATGAAATCCTACAAAATCGTTATTAAGTAATGTTGCAAAATTACAATATATTCGAACATTGACATTAAAATAAGGACAACAACTAATTTTAGATTTAGTTTTTTAATAAATCCTAAAATAGAGAATTTAAGGACACTTCTTGTATTCTTCGGTATTTCGAATCTTATTATTCGGTATGAAAACATCATTAGTAGCTTCTAACGCTGGATATTGGAAATGATTATTGTCTTCTTATGAGAATGGCGTTGGCGTTAACTTGAAAACTGTCAATAAACAACAATAGCAAAGGTGCTTTTTCTATTTCAATTTAAAACACATCCATCTTTGTCTTAATCATTAGTAACTAGCGTACTCTACACAAATAACACAAGAATTGGATTTTCTTTCTTTCTGTTCGTCAGACTTTTGATGAAAAAAAAAACTGTGTGTGAGCGGTAGTGTAAAAAATGTAAACTTGTGAGAAAAAGCATCAACGAAAACGGTAACTACGTGCCTTCATTAGCCGATGTAACGTTATAGCCGACTTTAGTGGAGATAAATTGTTGTTATATGGAATGTGAACAAATTTATTAAAACAGCACGAATCTAATCTCAATTATAGGGGGAGTGACACTTTAACGCACCATTATGTCCCATCAACTTGGAAACAAAACAATGTGCTTTTTAGAACAAGCTTGTCTATTCTGCATATAAATTAATGAGTCTCGAGAACGTATTGCACTGTATGCTTGGATTTATTTGCTATTTTACGTTGTCGTTGTCAAACTTTATCGCATGTATTCTTCTAAATTTTTAAAGGTTTCTAAAATTAATTAGCTTCATTATTAAAATAATTCCATCACTTCCATATAGTTCGTTTTAATGTTTAATATAATTTGAGTGCGCTTAGCATGGATTCGAAACAGAGTAAAAGCTCAAAGCGAATATTCAATTAGGTTTAAAACATTTGAATTATTTAAACGTAGATATTATAGAATAGTGATGGTTGGTTTTCTGAAAGATGGGTGTGTTCCAGCTAAGTGTTCCACTTCAAATATCTCAATATGTATTAGGAAAGCAGTTACATATAATGAATACTGTGAATCAATTTGATATGAAAATAATATTTTTCTTTTAAAAACTTCTCATTTGCTGCTCAAAAAGAAATTAGAAATTCTCAGGGATCAATAACCTATTCATTGATGAAAAAAGCGTACGTCAGAATTGTTAATCGTGTCGATTAATTCAAGTTTAGACATTGTAGTCTAATTTATTTCGAGACTTTTCCATTTCAATTTACAAACGAACAAGATATTTGGCATGTAACACTGTATATATAGTTTAGTCCCTTTAGTGCTGAGACTTGGAAAGGAAAAGTGTACACATTCTTTTTGTTTTATTTTTTTTAAGTGATTCCATATGAAATCGTCTGATTCTCAAAGCCGACTAATTTTAGATTTTGCTCTAACTTTGAGGGATTGTTCTTTAGGATCCAACAGAATGAAATTTATGCACTTTTAATTTTTACAAGCGCCTGTTTCGGCCTATTGAAATTAAGACTTTCAAAAAATGCCATTTATAGGCTTTATCAATTGTAGCTGTAAACCTTTTTCTATTTAAGATATTTGTAAGTTGGAGGAGATATTTTAAAGAGGAAAGGCAATAGTATTAATGTAACAGATAAAACATATTCATCTAAGAAAACAAATATTGTACGAGAAAGGACTCTTGACAGGAGAAGTGGTAAAAAAATTGTCCCATCAAAGAAAACTCTTGCACACGTAGTAAGATTAAAAATAACAAAAAAAGGTGTGCAGACATTAAAAAAGTTGAAGGTCAGAACTGTAGATTTTGTAAATTTCATACTTTTATCTCGCAGTCAACACGTTCATTTTCCCTGGTAGAAATGATTCCGGGCACCTGACCAGGTTCCGAACAATTTGCCCTGTTTGATATTGGGGCCCGAGAATTCGCCCCGACTGTTTGCCCGATCAGAATGTAACGCTTTTTGAGAAGGCCCTGGCTGAAATTTCTGGTAGGGTAAATAATCGGGGAGCAATTTGGTTGCCCGATCGGGCGTTGGTTTAGTTGCATGATCGGGAAACAAATCTGAAAACCTGACCGGGTTTTCTGAAATCACTCCGACTGTTAGACTGATCAGAATGTAACGCTGTTTGAGAAGGCCCTGGTTGAAATTTCTGGTAGGGTAAACAGTCGGGGGACAACTTGGTAGAACAAAGGAAAACCTATTGGAATGTAAATTTAGTCCGACTTTGGACAACATTGTTACTATTATTATTCGCATTAATATAAATAATAACGTCTTGGTTTCCAGAAGACGACAATTTATTTACAACAGTATAAAATACAAATTGACGACCACTATAATTTTAGTTCTAGCAGGAACAGTCTTTATAATAGATGGCTCATCTGCCGACGAAGACGTGCTGAAGGTTTACTTCAGGCTTTGGTGCTGGCAGTACTCGGCAGTCATGCCTTCTGATCTAATGTCGAAGCACGATGATGGTCCGGCAGGTCGGGTCTATATCCA